>JAAVTZ010000189.1:0-29549 GCA_014898835.1 Fusarium lateritium
TATAGTTTTCTCTCTCTTAACTATAAAGTAATATAAAGCCGCATTTTTAGGTAATAATGAACCTTATTATATAAGTAATAAGCTTTTATCTTAGGTATAAAAAGTCCCTTTAGAGCTCTCTTTCTTTAATACTAGCTAACTAAGTCTCTTATTATTTCCTACCTTTATACATACTTAACCCCTTCTATATATGATAACGCATATGATAGCTTTCTCGAGCCTAAGAATCGCCCTCGGGCCGCTGACTGATACCCTCGACAAATACGAAAGCAGCTGGCTGTACGGCTACGAGCAGCTTAATAAGGGAAGCTGCAGGGACCTATGGAGCACAATTGGCCACAAGGTCCTCAAGCTCATCACCAACATTTCAATATTATGCTTCTCCCTTTTAGACCTCAAAGTTTAGTAGTTATATCTATAGAGATTTTACTGGCTATATATCCTTATATTGTCAGCTTATTGTATATTTTACCAAGATACCTCAGCGGGTACACCTTATACGTCCGTCGTGAGTTAGAGGCAATACTATTATCCTTTTATTCGTTCGAAAACATGTCGTTTCCGGTTTTATATAGTAAATCCAAGACTTCAAATACAATATCACCAAATCTTTTATCGAAATAGCGACTTTGGGCAGGAAAACATCGACCTCTTTCATGCCTCCAAGAGCCTCGACTCCATAGAAGCTCTTCAAATGCCGCTTCCAACCTAAGTTTCTCGTCCCTCAACGTCTCATCTCCTATTTTTGTTTGTCGTCCTTCGCATCGCCCGATTTCTCCCTCTTTTTCCAACGCTATGCACCTGATATACGGCATTCTGTCGTGTTCTGCAGGGTGTTCAGGCCATCGTGGTGGGTCTTTCCAGAATAGCTCGCGAGTTTGGAAGAACTCGACAAACCATCTCGCGGATATCGCAAAGACAACCTTCGAGTCTAGCTGGCTTGGTCGTGTAGTTAAACAGAAAGCGTCATAATCAACCTTGTCCAGTATGACATATCCGGTTTGTGTAGACAAAGTGGTGAAAAGTCGAACACATGCTCCAATGTCCAGATAGAGAAGCCTCAACTCGTTCGAGTATGATTCATGCTCGTCGACGTCTGAATGACAGTCATTGAAGGTTATTTTTGAAACAGCCATAAATAGTCGTCGCAAGAATGTCAGGAAAGGCGTCGTAGTTTTCTCCACCCTATTCTGGAAAACTGGGAAAACAGCATCGGCATTGGCATTTGCCAGAAGCATATGCTTGACGGAGCGAATAGATCGTCTAATCATCTTGAATGTAAGAACATTATATTCTTGCACATCCATGGATTTCATCCAGCTGTCAGGGATCATCCGGATCATCTCCTCGTGTGTCTCAAAAATGTCGCAAGCCGAGAACAGGATCGCGTTCTGTTCGTCGGTGGTTAACTTAGCCCATATCTGTCCCCGATCGTGTGATAGAAAGTCACTTGCACCATAGGTTGCAGCACATATGAAGATGGTCAGTTTTAGCGAGTGCGTTTGTGATAGAGCACTCAACGTCTCCCAGAAGTCGTTCAGCAATCTCAGCTCGTCGTCAACGCTGATATGATCATTTACGACGTGACATGCTAGCAATCCAGCAAATGAGGCACATCCCCGAGTTTCCACGTCTTCAGGTAATAGTAACGGAACCAGACACGCATAGTCAGCGAAGACGTCAGTTTTGTAGGCTATGTCGAAGATTGCTGTGTCCCTCAGAGCCTCCAGAATTCGAAGCCATTTGTCTTCAGGTTTGCAGGCATCATGACCTAGTACAGCTTGGCCTGAAGGCGTATATAGTAGATACTCGCGAACGGACCTATGAATAAATGTGACTTCGGATTGCTTTGCCAATGGTAGAGACAGTCGGACATTGGCTCTGCGTTCCATGAAGGCCGAAATATGTGATTCGTACTCGACAAGCCCAGCGGTCCTGGCTAAAAGCCATCTTGAGTGCTTTGTGAACAGCAGTTGCACCTGCTGGATTGTTGCTAGCTGACCAGCGCGGAGAACTCCCAGGATTTCCCCGCTAATGGAAACATTGGTCAAGAACAAGTTGCCAACGAAAGTAGTCATCCATTGATTTGGCTCATGATGAGAATCAAGCATCATCGAGAAGATTCCAGCAGACTCTTGTCGATATAAATCGTGGTCCATGTTTTGTCTAGACCACATCTGCTGGAACAGGTCATCGAGACTGGGGGCAAATTCGCTCACCCGTTGGTGAAGGGTTTGAAGTGAGTCTCTATTATTCATACCCCGTAGGAGACTGCGCACAACCAATGCAGCCCACAAGAAGATACCACAAGACCTCTCTACTAGAGTATGCATAAGAGAGTGGACCTCCCAAGAGAAACTTTTATCTTGTATATCACCCAGAAGCTTGAGGCGCGGGACAAGTCTCCCGTGAATGTATGCCTTGATGCCATCACGATTCAGATCCTGTAGGCGTATTGATGAGCATGTGGCTAAGCCTGATAAAGAGTTCTCCTCGCGACTCGATACGCAGACTTTAACGTTTTGAATGCTGGCCAGGGTCATCATCAGTCCAACTGCCAGGCTCTGATATTCATTCGGGATCTCGTCCAGTCCGTCAATGAAAAGGCAGAAGGCTGTTCCTGACTTCTCAAGGGAATAAATCAGAGTCTCCTGCAGTTCTTTCACAGACCAGTCGTTCTCAAATTGCTTTTTTGCCAAGGACGGGTGATTCTGGAGGACCTTATCGGACACAGCGCGGTCTGAATTGAGTATTTGGTATAACAAAGACCTGCAACACCCCTGAACTTGTCTTTGCAGCGGACTGGTGTTAACTTCAATAAAAAAGAAGCGAAGTATTCGCACGGACGGTTGCCATCTCTGAAGATATTGAGAAGTTTGGTGATCGTTAATCAAGAACTTCATGATAGTGCTTTTACCGCATCCTGCCTTCCCACGAATCCAGAACATCGATTCGTTTGACTCCAGCCAGAGTTGTAATAAGCTGTATGTATGTTGTTTTTCGACAGAGTCGAGAGAAAAGCGACGTGTCGTGTTTGTCAAAAGGTCCTGTTCATTATTGGCAGTCATCTGGTTCGTTCTTAGTGAGGAGCCATCCGGACTGTCAAAGATCCATTGCACAGTCTCCATGGATATATGGTCGATGGAATTTTCTCTAGCATTCATTTCTGGCCAGCACAGCGTAGACAAAAGCAGCTTCCTTTGATCTTCGGAGATGCTTCTCGGCTAGTTAGCCTTTAAGCTAGTCATAAGTTCACCATGCTAGGAAATAGTGATCACCTCATTCTTGGCTCTATAACCGAGCTTTCCCAGGTATGTTTCAGAGCTCTATCGACCTTAGAATACTCTGGATCTTCCTCCGAGAACTTGCACATATCCCCGTGAGTTTTATTCATGGCGCGCGTACGTTCGATGTCCCTGTCTCCTAGAGATGAGCAGGCCTTTTCGACAACCTGCAAGGATCAACATTATGGTGGCCGAGGCTTCGAAGATGTGAAACACTTACGAGTCTCCCGTGAAGAAGTGGTGTTCCTCTCTGCTCTTGAAATGAAGTGATTGCCCACCGACTCCTCCTGGCCAGAGGAAGAAATTCATCGCGCAGCTGCTCCAACTCCGCTGAGCTAGGTAGCAGTGTGGCTATTGTGTTTGGATTTACCCTAACACCAGCTACTCTTGCCAAGCTTTGAACAATATGATGGCTGAGACCTCTGGGATCAGCCCCTCCATGCGGAGTGCCAAAAAACAAGATACCAATTACGGAATCATAAATGAGGCCAAGGCTTTCGTTTGCTAGTTGTCCTTTACACTTCTCGGAATATCGCAACGCCTGCTTGACCACAATACCGCCCAGACTATGTGCAACGAAGATAAGAGGGACTTTTTCTTCATTCTTGGGCCTAACATCAGCCAGGCTTGCCACTAGCTCCTTGCCCTCGCCATAGATTGTATTCTGGTTCTCTGGTCGGAAGGGATGGCCAAATCTGGTATCGTAACCAAAAGTCCATACACGGGCATTTGGCAGAGTTTGTGGGACTTTGTCCCTTGGCCAGTAAACCGTAGTCTCACCACTCTGGAACGTCCATGTCTTCTGTGGGTGACCGGTAAACCCATGGACAAACACCACGCTAGGTATCGTCAGTCATATTCCGTTGAGAAAGCGGTTCATCTTAGTTTCGGTCTTGTAGTCAAGCCGAACTTATCTCAATTTTGAAACTATGTAAAAGCTTAAATCTAAGGCTAGGGTTGGGACGTACTTTATGGAGAAGACAGAACACTTACTCAACTTCCAAATTTCCATCGTCCGGTTCCCAAATCAATGTCAACCCAACATGACTTATGGGGCGGCTAGTAGACACTGGGCCAGGTTTTGATTTCTTGAACCTTCGGATAAGGCTCATTTCTGGCTTCTGCTTGTCCGATCAGTTTGTGAGCGAATGCAATATCGATTTTGGCGCGTCATGCGAACCTGAGCGAGTCCAGGTGGGCCAAAACCAAGGAAGCGTGCGGGGTCTCTAGCGCACGGCACATGGATGACAAATCCTGCTGTTGGACGGAACAAGGATATCCCACCCCGGAAAGATCGACGCATTGACATGAAACATGTCAGAGCCGCTTGCCCATAGTAACCCCGATTAAGCAATACCAACTATTTATATAGAGCTGCCTTGTCGTTCAGCACTTGTGACTTACAAAGGTCAAGCGATAAATCATTTTGCACATAAGATACCCAACTCCCAAATCAGAATCGCCCTATCATCCCGAACAAATTGAAGTCGTTGAAATATATCACTCTGAGCCTTTCAACATGCTAGACCGACTCCTCAAGAAGCGCATTGGTAGGGATGAACTTGGTGATCTTCAGGATTCTCTAGCAACCACTGTGAAGGTTCAGGAACTTGATCACAAGTATGGATAAATGTACGGTAACTACTGCTAGAAAGAAGCCCAGAAGAAGGCCTCCAAGATGAGTGGAGGATATATGAACAGCAATGGAGCTAGTAACGCAGGATGGAGTAACTATGCGCGCTAGAATAGAGAATCAAAGTCCAAGGGGCTGAAACACGTCTGCAGGGACACGCGATATTTTGCCGTTATGTATATGACAATAAAGAACATCGATCCTATACTAAGACAACATCTGAGACTTGTAAACCTTCTAGTAGCCCTTTTACACGATGGGCGTAGGCCCCGGAAGTGCTCTCTAGAGCCTCCATGACTGGCTCTGGCGAAGTATCATCCTTCTGTAGACGTTTCATGAATTTGGAGTAATTGCTCGTCAACAAAGCATCATGGCTAATCCCAACATGGCCCGCTCGCTCATAACTGTCAGTACCTGATATCTTGATAACGTGGATACCACAGAAAGCAAAGCTGTCTTCAATATTCACACCAAGTGGGATAACGAATCCTCCTATTACAAGCGGCCATTCTAGACTTGCTGATTTATCTGTGGGGTTATCTGGCTTATAGTCATTTACGCAAAGGTCTTCGACACGAATGTCTTTCAATGGTGTGACGGTGTTGCTGATCTTTCCTCTCCATACGCTCATTGGTGTAATATGGCTCGACAGTAAGGATTTCGCGTCTATAAGGGGAGCCTGTAGAGTGATTGACGATGCCGTGCAGTCTCCCATGTGACTCGGACCATCAGAGATATAGCGCACTTCCCGGACGACCACGGACCGAAGTGGGGTCCAGTGCCCATCCCACATTACTTGTGACTTTACAGAAGCCCAGGACCAAGATGGGTATCTAGCAAGTCTTTGTTTCTCGACCCTTGGCGTAGGCCAGACCATCCAGAGAAAATCGATTGGGAGGTGTTTCTCCCACATGCCAGCTAGGTACTTAACATCCGGCCGTGTGCGTTGAATGCGCTGAGCCACACCAGCCAAGGCTATCGTCTTATCTGATTCATAGGTAAGATTCAACCTAGAATACTCCTGAACCGTTCGATGCCATGTGAACTGGTCCTTGTCGCGAAGAGTGTCATCAACGCAGCTAAATAGCGTAGGCTTAAAACTTTTGCCATCGTTGTAATCTCGGTCATTGCAACCACTTTCACTTCGTTGTGAAGTATGGCATACCCAGATTACTTCCTCGTTGCAGAAGTGCAGTACGCGGGGTGATAGTCTCATCTCCTGATATATCCATGCACGGTTCAATAGCGGATAGTTATCGTTGTTGTCCAATTGCGTCCAGTGATCTGGAAAAATCGGGGGCCGTTGTCGGACGTATATGTCTTGATATCCAGGAACTAGCTTGGCCACGTATTGGTGGCTTGTGTCCGAGAAGCATCCCTGAGACCCGTCGCGGGATTTTGTAGCTGCGATAGTAAGAAATGAATGTTGGTAAATATCCGCCATTTGAGCTGCCTGTTCCTTCCAGTCTTGGTCGCTGTCTTGGATGATACAAAGTGAGTCAATCCAAAGATAGAAAATACCGAGACTGAGACATATATCAACAGCATCTTGGAATGTCTTCGACAGTCGGTCTAAGGGTACTTCTGTCCTGAACTGTCCTATAGCTTGTGTTGTCGTCTTAACGATATTGATCTTTCCCCAACAATGGCTCAGACACGCATAGCGAAGCTTTTGCCCAAGATTCTCTCGAAGAATCATCCTCCCATGACTCAGCTCGAGTAGTCGCTTCGGGCAAACAAATGAGGCAGGGGGTCTTGATTCTGAGCCCGACAGCCATCATGAGATGTCACACATTCATTAATCCAAGACTGGATAGTTGTAGTGGTGGTCTGAAATTTTGTAGTGCTGGGGAAATGACCGAGGGGCAGTCGTGTAATGCCCAGCCCAGCACCTTCGACCCCTGTAAAGGTCATTAGTAGATAAGCAGTCAACCTGTCAACATGAAACGATATTTGAAGGGAACGCTTCGTCGTCGATGAGGGTAGATGATCAAGACTTGCCATGTTGGTTGAAAACCTCCAACAAGAACTCTCCACCAGACCAGATAATTTTAACGCAGCCATGAGAAAGACCTGACACTGTCAAAATGTCCTCAACTTTGATATGTGCTGCTCCTGCCCTGATACACTTCAAAACGAACGTGCATCGAGGACAATCGGCCTGAACTGCTTGTAATAGCTCATCGTATTTGTAACCTTTATCGCCATCGTCAGGAGATGCTGGAAAGTTACAAGCAATACAGGTCATTTTGTCGTAAGAGAGGACAAGGCATTTTATGCTGAAGAGAGCCGCGCTTCTGATGAGTTGAATGACGCGATAAGCAACGTTGTCAGTGATTCCAGACCTGGTTTCTCATAGTTTTGCGCACAGAAGGCCATTGCTTCGATTCTATCAGGCTTGCAAATTCTGACATCATCTCTCCAAGCCAATCGGAACAAGCATTTATTTTACAATTCTGTATTATGGCTGCGGGGTAAGCAGTCTTGAGCCTCCTCTGAATGGTCAGACGGGAAAAGTTTCCGTCAACCCACGGAGGATTAGTGAGCTTTTCCTCGACCGAGGATTTCCCCCAGAGCCGGCATATCAAATTCATTTATCGACTTTGTAACTAATTCGGGGGAGTTTTAGATATAGAGAAGAAAAGTAAATAGTTATTAAGCTATATAGTAGTCTACTCTATTAAAGATCTTGGATTTTTTGTACGTGTATTGCACTTATCTAAGTCCTCTATATTTGATAGCTTTGTATGATATACTCTCCCACTTAACATCGTAACATTTCAACATGAAGCCATGAATTTTGATAGTTATGGCGTGTCATTATCCTTACTGAGAACGGATATTCGGCAAAGATCGAGATCGTAAAATGTCCATGACTCTTGATCTTCTATAACGTTGCAGTAGCGAGGGTCACAGGAAATTTACAAGACTCAATCACAGAGCTTTATTCTATGCTCGTGCATTATCTATACAAGAAACGCTTCTCTTCGGGGGCAAAGTACTACAGTATAGATGCAAATCTCTCCTGCATGGCGGCCAAACCCTATAAAGCGGCCGATCGTGCATAGTCGCAAGGCGGCCGAACCATACAGTGTAGCCTACCTATGTACTAGTTTCGACGATCGTCTATGGTCTCTCGAGCTCTGCTATCACAAGCTGATTGATGCCTTGGCTTTGAAACCATCTACAGGACGTTCCTGACATTCTTCTTTTGGAAGCTGCTTTTCTTTCAGTGCCGCGTATCTTCGTATCCGAACTGCATGTCCGTCGATCGTCCTATTAGTCAGTCTTATTCAGCAATTCGTTCTATCAATTCGATATTGGACCGTCTATTGCATTTCTCAGTCGTCCTCGTGTTGTGACTTTTATATTGTATGAACGAGCTTTGTTGAACTATAAAGAGCCATCAGCTGTCACTCCAATGGCTCACTACCAACACAACTCATCAACGGCCTTGACATAAGTATTCTAAGTTATCAAAAGTCCTCCCGATCAATTTTAACTCAGCAAGTTTCCAACCTCTAGTTAGTAATTTTCTTGGCTCTTGCTAACTCCTGTTAGATCGCCATGATGAAAACCACCGCCATGCTCATGATCACTGCCTTGGCTAGCAGCGCCCTATCCCTAGAGGTCAAAGACGCTTCAACTCCTGGCGGCGGCACTCCTGGCTCACCAGCCTGCGGCCGCCAATGCCTGATCACGATTTCCCCAGTCGACGGAGCCTCCACGCAGAGGTCCGACGGCTTCCCAGGTTCCTGTAAGGAGTACGCCACAGGTCAGCTGAAGGGTGTCAACCGTTCTGTTGACGGAGGTCGTCTCAACATCAATGGTGTTGGAGGAAACCTCGTTATCGACTTTGTCAAGAATGGGCGTGATCGCCGGGCTTCTTTCACTAACTGCAAGGAAGCTGTTTTTACTGGTGCGCAGTGCAATCTTAGGCAGGGAGGCTGTGATAAGCAGGCTGAGTCTGGCTAAGTCGTCTTTCTTAGATAACCTGGGAGAACGGGTTTTACCTTTCTCACACCACGCTCGTTAGAGATTATCGGACCTTCCCTTCACTTGCCTGGCTCTTTACCTCGAAGCTAGCCATGACTGAGAAACAATTATAAACTTACACGTTGTCATGTTCTTCTGTGTATGCATCCGCCGTCAGTGCGCCGCCCTCACTAACATCTGCTGTGCATTTGTAAAGGGGCGAGGTAGGTTGCACGATATAAGCTTCACATCCCGACCACGCCGACTTTGGTAAAAGGCGCAGGTTTCTTATCTGCCCCGGCTCACTACCTGGGATTATAGTTGCGTTCTCGAGGCTAATTCCAAGTTATTGGGCGCACCTGTCTCCTGGCAATGAGCCAAAAGTAAGAAGGCAAAGCCAGTTATTTATACAACTGGACAAGGCACTCTCGTTAAGCAGAACAGCGCTCTTTCTATGCACAGATTGTCACTCAGGCCTGGACAATAGACAGCATGGAGCGTTGATATTTCTTATGGGTCAAGGGGTTCTAGAAACCTTTTTGAAACGATTATAATTTCTTAGCTATGTCCAAAGCCCCTTTTGAGAAATTTTGCTTATCAAAATTCCTACTTACTTTTTAGCTTTCATCTTACTACCTTCTAGACTTGGAAATATAGGGAAAATCCCTTGCCCTTTGACCCTCTTTGATGCGACTCTGTTGTTGGTTGTTGTGCTGTTGGTTGTCCCCTGTCACGCCTGCATATGCAGCTAGGCAAATCAGGAAACGCACTGAAACAAACAAACACCCACGATTCTTGACATTATACAGAAGGATTTATAGTATGGAATTGTTTAAATATGGTTTATAAAGTTCATCGACGTGGAAAAAACTGATCTTTTGGGCGCCACGCTGGTATATAAGACCTTGTGGTGCCATGGTGGAGGGAGCAAAGTCAGATCACCACTGATAGGCCTAGTATTTTCGTCTGCGGCTCGGGCCTCAACTAACCCTATTTCGATCATCAGCTACACACTATTCTGGGATGATGGTCCTGGTTTAATTAATAGCCCATGTCAAATCGTTCTTGGCTTGGGCTCACGAATCAGTCAAAACAAATAAGCTTGTCCAGCACGACTGCTCCTTTACATCCTACACTCACTAACCGGTCCTTTTGACCTGCGAAGGTCCCAGAATCCATTGCACTCTAAATCTTTACGTTATTCGTCGCCAACATGCTTGCCAGCCTGATATTCACTCTAATAGTCTCCATATTCGCCAATCGCGCCTTTTGCAGGACCAAATTCCTTCGACCTCCGGAATGGAACTCCGATGTAGACGGTAAGGCAGGCTTGGAAGAAAATATACGATACAAAGTCGGAGATACGATCCAGCTCCTCTGGGAGACTGATCTCGACAAAGTTGAGCTTGTCTTGGTGCAACAGATAGGTTCAAGACGTGAGCCAAAATTATTGGACTGTAGGATATTCCTCGTATCTCAAGCACAAGCCTTGCTGACCTAGGCGCACAGCGTCTCGCACCGAGTGGAAAGCTGAGTGGGATGTTTTTGGTTCGTTGAAGAATAACGAAGACTCAGTCTACTGGTTTGCTTTGCTTGATCATGATGAACCTAAACCGATTCCTATTGCTGGAACACAATACTTCAATGTCACCGCCCCGAAACTCGAAACCACGACCGTCACCACGTTACAGCCTTCTACCACGATACCGAGCACGTCTTCTTCACAAGTGGAAACGTCCACTACGCAACCCGTTCCTACATCTACGACTACAGATCAGAGCTCAAATTCAGATGCTGATCCGGATTCCTACTCTAGAATGTCCAAAGGCGAAATAGCAGGTGCAGCTGTTGGTGGAATCATTGGTGGTCTTATACTTCTTGGTGCTGTTGGATGGTTGGTCATGAGAAGATTAGGACGATATAAAAAGGACCCGGACGTTTCAGTGGTTTCTCAAAGCCAGCAACAGCAAATTTACTCTTCAGAGCCGAAGGCTGAGCTACCCGGCGACCCGGCGGTGGAGGTTTATCCATCAGGTTATGCTCGAAGTCCTCCGGGGTTACATGAAGCACCTTGATGGGGAGGGGCTGAATCAGAAACATTGAGCTAAAGAATAAGAGGGGAGGTTTACTCATACATGAATAACAATTGCCTGCTGGAACTTGTTCCGGTCATACTCCCTGAAAGACCTCATTCATGAATGGGAACATCGCCAAGGCCATTTGAAGGACCAACTAACTTTAGTTAAAACCAGCGATACAAGATGAAAGGAGACGTAGGCTTTCTTTCTGTAATTTACGTGAACAACTGCGCCCTTCCCATGTCGTCGGTTGCGTTAGTAATCTAGGCAAAGCTGACTCGCATTGAGGGCATTCAAACACCTCATGTGCTTGAATCTATGGGCATTCTACGAATACGAAAGCATCAATACCAGGACAAATTTCGGTCAGAAACGTCCTGCCTGGGTATCTGTTGTGATGACAGGTCCTTTCGAGTCCTCAACAAACAATCGTTGTAAATGTTGAAAACTGTTCTTCAATTAGCTTGTTAATATATCAGGACTAGTTACAAATTCAAGAGACCATTCACGAAATGTTTGTACTGGGATACCTGAGCTTTCTCAGTAAACTCGCAAGAGATAAATTCTCCGGAAGTCTTTGACACTATGTGCTTATATCTGTCTTCTTGAACAAGGAACAGCTCAACCTTATTGAATAAGCTTTCCACTAACTCAGTATGTGAGGTCATGATTTTTTAGATATAAGCCCATTAAAGCCACTCTTCACAACATTGACCTTTAAGGATTACTGTTTATTATTCTAGCATTCGTTTATCATTCTCTAGACAGGATACCCTATCTGTGTGAAGACTTTTATTTCCGGGCCAAATGATGTTATTAGACTTATCGCTTTTTCGAATGTCAATTCTCCTGAGTTCCACTTCAATATGCAAAGAGGCAAGTCAGGAATCGTACCCGATCATGCTATGTAACAAGCTTCAATCAATGCGGCATTGCTACGGTATAGAGAAAGCACGGGATATGATTGATTGAGCATATTAATGCCTGGAAGGGTGTATAGGTGTCCATAAACGGCGTTTGGCTTTCTGGGCTTTCTAAACTGTGGCTTTATATCTTCAGATCATGCATCACCCAACCCGACTTTTAGTAGGGCGACTGAACTGGAACAAACGATGGTAGCATCTTTGCTGGGGCACACGAGTTCTGACTTATTTCAAGCTCCGATTCAGCATTGGCGATGACCCTTAGGTCTTCTTGATAATATGAAGATGCAGCTTTCAATCTTTTTGACCTTACCCGGAAGCTGGTCTAGAAGGTCACGTGACCCTCAAGATGACCTATTCTTAGGTATCTCAATCAAACTCAACTAATTCAATGCAATCCAATTTCGACGCTTTTCAATTAAATGATCCATGCCCTCAATTAAATTTTTGAAAAAATAATTCAGTTTCGGATTCCTTCAAGCCCTGATAGTGACCACCAGCAAAGATCGACAGACCGGGCCGGGCACGTGACATGCCGGTCTTGGAATGGCTTGGTTTGGATTGGGTGACAAATGAAGAACCGCACTTTTTTAGATCTCCTCACTTGGTCCATTCAAAGTACAAATTACAAAGTACCAGGGCGAGTAGTATAATTCGTACGCAAACTATCACAGCCAGAGCTGGGGATCAAGAGACCTCGGGCCAAAGAAAGCCATCCTTATCTCCGTCATCGGGCGGCGGGGTCGTGAGATTGCTCCTCAGTTATGACACAATTGCCCCGGTAGCGAGTCAGATGCAATGAGCCACCGGAGATGTATCAGAGCGTATGTCGTCTTCAATACTTGCATTGAGACAAACAAGCTGACTCTGTTCTATCAGATGTGCACGATGTCGCGATATGAAGGTCCGGTGCTCAGGCACCATACCTTGCATGCGATGCCAAAGAGGGAAGCGGGAATGCTACTTCAGGCCTGAGGATCTACGGACGACTGTTCCATCTAGGTAACCACTATGACGTGTCTGAAACACACTTTCCTAATTGTATCATAGCTATCTCGAGTCGTTAGAAGCTCAAGTATACGGCGACGGCCGCCCGGCCAACAGTCAAAGACCACAGTCGCGAGGTTCGACTACACAACCTGGCAGCGCTCCTGAGGCGAGAACTGTAGGTGTGAGCTCAGAAGGGAGATCATCTATAACTCAAGAACACATAGATGACGGTAAGTCCCAGGCCCTCCGATTTCTCGATGTAAAGACGCTGACAGATAACAAGCCGATACGGCGCACACCCAAGCTGCTGATGACGAAGATGACAACGAGGTAAATTCGCCAGAGTTCAAACGCAACCCGTTGGTCGATAGCGGGGAGGTTTACGCTCGTGATCCAGGCGGAAAGTTCTGTAAGTTACCTATCGATGTATGGAGTCAAGTCTCATCAATTGCCAGGGTATATGGGACCGACCTCTTCCTGGGCTTTCTGTCGACGCGTTCTAGCTTTAATCGGCAATTCCATGCCCAACCCGGAACCACCGGTATATCCTTGGGATCTCGAAACCATCGACTTGAATTGGATACCAATCGGACTACAGGAACAGCCGGATGTCTCGGGGCTTCCTTCACAAGAATATGCCTTGTATCTGTTATCGACTGTTCAGTACCACCTCGGTTCTTTGTGCGAAATCATCGATCAAGAGTCTTTCCCAAGAAGCGTGGAACTCTTCTACGCGGATCCTCTCGCTGTGGCAAGACGGTCGAGATACTGGTTCTGCCAGTTTCTCTTCATCCTCGCTTTTGGAGAGGCCTTTCTCAATAGCTCATCTTCGAAAGGAATTCCTGGTACTCGATTTGCTTCCAGAGCACTTTCGCTGATCCCAAGTATGATTCCGATGGATGGCAATAAAGATACTTTGTCTGCTGTGCAGGCCCATTGCTTGGCGGCTTTGTACCTTCAAGCTGTCGATCTTAGGCTAATGGCATACCAAATTGTAAGTTCAAAGATGTGCTGCCTAAGAATGTGAGCTAAAACCGCCAGATTGGGCAAGGGCTGCGTATTTCAATCATCGAAGGATGGCATCGATACATGCCTCCAGAGAATGTCGGCAAAGAGCATTCCAAACGATGCAACACTATCTTCTGGATCACTTACATCATCGACCAAGAATTCGGTCCTCTGGTCGGAGCACCAAGCTCAATACGGCCCGAGGATATAACAGCGAGATTACCCTCTGAGATCGATAGCTCGCATCGTGGTCTAGCGCTGACATTACAAGTTCGGATGTCGCGCTTGACAGCAACAATCTTAACAGGTAAGAAAATGGCGTGTTGTAAATGGCCAACCGCTGATTATTTGCAGGCGTGTATGGAGTGGACAAGAACTTCGATAGCTCGTTGGTCAAAGATACGCAATCGATGCTTCATAGTCTCGCTGATGTGTCAAGAGACATCGGCACGTTCCTCGAAACCAGGTTCCAAGGGACAAATGTTCGATCTTCAAAAATGGTTACAAGGCTACTACTCTCGTACCATCACGTAAGTCTAGCGTCCGCCAACCGCTCGGGTCTGGCTAACTAAAGTAGTGCGTTGTTCTGACAACTCGGCCATTGGTCATGTGCGTCCTACATAGACGAGCGGCTCATGACGACCTTGACAGGTCTATCCCAGACGGCCCAATTAGCTCTCTACTGGTATCCTGCGTTCAATCGGCCCTCAGTATCCTCAAGACGCTACGAACTCTTGGCGAGAGCAACTTACTCGGTGAGTCAAGACGAATCCCTACCTTATACATCTAAGCTAATCCTTTAGACTCCTTTCTCCCCTTTCAGATGGAAGCGGTTTTCTCTTCCGCATTTCTGCTTTATGTGATTGATGCCGTATCACCCGGCTTCGTACCCGATCAAACCTGGCTCGCCACCGCGCACGGAATCTTTGACATAATGATTTCTAGAGGTAGCCCAGCAGCACCACTAAGAAAGAGAGAGTTACAGAGGCTAGAACATGCAATGCATTCGTATCTTCGGGCTGATTCTGTCCCAGATAGTTCTTCTTTGCAGGAACAGGGAGGGGTGAGCGTGGGGCCGTCGGTAGAAGATCTAAGCCTAGCAGATACGTCTACTTATATGGAAGACTCTATGCCGTGGGACTTATTTGGGGATGCTGGAGGACTTATTATGTCACCAGGGGAGATTTTACACCTGGCTGGGGAGATCCAGATGGGGGACTTTGGGGTTGATCCGGAGGCTTAGGTCCTCAAGATGTCGGTTTTAATGCCAAGAACGAGCTTACCATACTGCAACGGCTAGGAGATGAATTTTGTTAACATAGCGATATCTTCCTTCAATATATCATAGCTCGCCACCTGTTCCGTAGCCCTCCTCATTTGGATCAAGATCTGCCGATCAATGCGACAATATTGCCTTCGAAAAGACCTCCGTGGTGGCCAGAAGTGGCGGAGTGACCAATGAAGAATGGCGCTACCTTTATATGCTAGACCGATGTTTTCATGAACTGGGACAACACCGTCATACTTGTCGTAAGAATAGTCAGAGTAGAGACTAGCCAAACACTCTCATCATTGTCCTAGCTGACGGGAAGCATGATTAGATATAACAGTTGCCGCTCCCGAAACCGAGTGGGTTGTGGCTATCGCTTCTTTGACCACATCCCACTTTTGCCTGATTCTATTAGGAATGGTGCATATGGCGATGCGAGACGAAGTCTTGGCCGCAGCACATTCTTTTAGTTACAGCAAGCAGTAAGGACTGGCCTGAGACGCGTGTTACAACTGCGTGAACTAATACAGCTGTAGATCTCGAGATTGGTCATCCGACAAGCAAATCATCTCCGGTTGATTGGCAAGATCTTGTCCTATCCCAAATGCAGGAAGACAACCTAGATACACAAGTGGCAATGTATGATGCCGGCCCCTTGGGTGCTATTGTTGAGGAAATAGAAAGTTGCTAGTGATAGAGTATGAGAGGGTGGCTGCATTACCAGACTGCACCGCGCCCTCGGATTACTTTTTTGCCGGGCAGTGAAGCAGTCTAGTTTTCAACAAAACAGCAGACCAAATCGTCCTAAATATACCATTGAATTACATATTTACATGGTTTTGGTAATTTTGTTAGTGGTGAGTTTCCTGGGTCTGGAACTTTCTTTGTCAGAATATGGCCACAAGCCGAAAGGTAGAGCAGTGATTGATCTGCCGACCAAACGCTTCCGGTTGTACCTCCCAGAGGGTCAAAACCGTTCAATTTGGCATTTCGCTCTGGAAATTCTTTGTAAGGGCAAAATTGACCTGGTCTAATACCTTATCGTGATTCTCTGGAAGGGCCTTGACGATTTAAGACCAGGATACACACATGAGGAACCGCGTGGTGAAAGATCTGTGCGCAAAGGCAGACGCCTTGGATGCAAGTTGTTAGTAATTGAACATCTGGGCGAATAAAAACTCTCGAAGATGATAGGGAAACTCAGTAGCAAGCGTTAGCTTGAGGGATTTGGTTCGGAGAGTATCCCCGCACCTTGGTCCCGAAGCGTTCCTTTCCTGGACAAAGCCATCGCCAGAATGGATATATGGAGGAATTAGCAAATACTAAAGATGCGCTCGCTTACGATGCTCCCTAGGGTCATCCAATGGCTTCATTGGAGTATTTCCCGTTTAGACCCCAAATGCAGCGCACGTTCATGCTTGCTGCAGGTAGATCGTCATTCAGAAAGGCGAAGACGCGGGGTAATCTATTAAACTTGCCTAGACTGGCCGTATTTGTAATGGTCAGCAGAAGTGGGCTAAGAGAGATTCTCCGGCATCTCCCACTCTTGAATGAAACAGAAGTCCCGGTCATGTCGAACCCCTCATCCTAGCGCTACGACCTTCCATCAATTATCAGTCCGCCACGGCGCCAAGATAGAGGGGCAAAGATACAGATCTCGTCTAGCTCGTCCAGATACCGGGAATGCGCGGCTTTGGGAGGAACCTCTCAAGAATGGGGGAGGAGACAAGAGGCTGTGTTATCGTCAAAACGGCAAACGAGCTAACTCTTCGTGTCTAGAACCTCTCCACCCGAACTCCGCCCCCGCATTATCCATGGAGTAGTTCGGAGCAAGGATGGGGAGGTGGCCAAGGGTGGGATGATAAGTTCGTGATAACTACAGTACATCTAGCCCTAGTGGATGGATGGCTTGATAATGAATACGCCTCTAGATGAACTCTTTCTACCTCCCATCTGCCACCTTTGTCCTCCTTCATCCATTTTCCTCCTCTATCATCCGGTGGAACGATTGCTATTGACCTTATCTTCATTTTTCTCGTTTTATACTTCTTTCAGGGTCACATTTCACCGTCACAATGAAGGGCACAGTAGACGCTTTGCCTTCGCCACCACTCTCGGACGCTGAGAGCGAAGGCAAGCCCAAGACCGCCAACGAGTCTCTCGGCTCTCTGATCAAGACCACATACACAACCTCCAACATAACATTCTACGTCAACGGACGACGAGTCACAGTCAAGAATCCCAACCCCGACTGGGTTCTTTTGGACTGGATCAGAGCGCAAGACAGTTTGAAGGGAACCAAGCTAGGATGTGGCGAAGGTGGTTGCGGCGCTTGCACTGTGGTGCTACAGACCGCTGAGGCTGGTGGAAGAGTTAGGCATCTTGCTGTCAATGCCTGTCTATACCCGCTTGTTGGTGTTGATGGCAAGAGTCTTATCACAGTGGAGGGATTGGGTACGGTAAAACGCCCTCACCCTCTACAAGAAAGAATTGCAAAGATGCAGTAAGTTTGCCAGTGCTTACATGGATTACGCCCATCACCCTCATTAAAGGACGAGCATAATTGAGAAGGTTGAAAGCTGACACATTCAGTGGCACACAATGTGGTTTCTGTACCCCAGGAATTGTCATGAGTTTGTACGCATTGATCCGAAACTCTTACCGGGACGGAAAGTTCCACCTCACAAACTCCGAGGTTGAGTTGATGGGTCACCTAGACGGTAACCTATGCCGATGCGTAAGCCATTCAACATCCAATCAACTTTTATTTCCCGCTAATAGGTATTCTTCAGACTGGCTACAAGCCCATCTTCGAAGCGGCACGAACGTTCATCACAGAAGACCTCAACGGAACAATTGCTGAGATCAACGGCAAGGAGATTACACCAGATAAGCATTTCGACGAAGATTATGCCACAGTTGCGCGTGAAGCCAACAAGACTGGATCTTGTGGTCGTCCCGGCGGCTGCTGTCGGGATAACCCTGATCAAAAAGGCTGTGGCTCAGCTCCTGGTGTTGATGAGACGAACCCGAAGGAGATGGAGACTCCAATCACAGCACCCAGACCTCAAGAAACTCCAGCTACACCACCCAAGTCCCCCGATGAACCAGAATTCGGAGAGACTTTCCTACCATACGATCCTTCCACAGAACCCATCTTTCCACCAATGCTGCGAAAGTACGAAGCTCGACCAATCTGCTACGGAGACGACCGAAGACTTTGGTTCCGCCCGACAACTCTCAAGCAGCTCATCGACTTGAAGGCGGTATACCCCGAGGCGAAGATTGTCGGTGGTGCGAGCGAGACTCAAATTGAAGTGCGGTTCAAGAAGAGAGGCTACAGGGTCTCTGTCTTTGCTGCCGACATTGTTGAGTTGAACACTTATAATGTCGATCCTTTACAGAAGTCGCAAGCAGAGCTCAATTCGATGAGGGAGATTTCTATTCCTGGAAACTTCCCTTTGACCAAGGTTGAAGAGATGTGCAAGGTCTTGTTTGCAAAGATCGGTCGACGAGCGTCTCCTTTGGAAGCACTTCGGAAACAGCTTCGTTACTTTGCGGGTCGTCAGATTCGTAACGTGGCTAGTCTTGCCGGTAGTCTTGCCACAGCGAGTCCTATCTCAGACTCTGCACCTGTGCTCTTAGCAGCGGGCGCTAAGGTCAAGATCGAATCACAGAGGCTGGGAGCGTTTGAGATCCCTCTCGCATCTTGGTTTATTTCGTACAGAACCACAGCTCTTCCTGAGGATGGTATCATCACGGAGATCGTCATTCCACTGCCGGATGAAGAGAAGCTCGAGATCACAAAGGCATACAAGCAGGCTAAGAGAAAGGATGATGACATCGCTATTGTGACTTCTGGCTTCAGAGTCAGATTGGATAGTAATGGTCTTGTTGAGGATGCAGCCTTTTCTGTTGGAGGCATGGCTCCGACTACAGTCATGGCTTCCAAGGCACAAGAAGCTGTCATGGGTAAGAAGTGGTCTGACACAGCGACACTGGACGCTGCTATTGATGCGCTTTTGGAGCAATTCAATCTGCCGTTCGGAGTACCTGGTGGTATGGCACATTACCGAAAGGGTAAGTTCATTCTTCGCACAGATTCAATATGAAGTTTCTAACTTGGTGAATAGTTTTGACCATTTCCATGTTCTTCCGGTTTTGGCACGAGGCCGTTCACGACCTAGGACTTGGCACAGTTGACGCCGATCTTATTGAAGAAATTCACCGTGGCATCTCATCAGGTAACCGTGACAACTTCACAGCTTCTATGAAGAACAGAGGAACCAATGAAGTTGGACGACCTATTCCTCATCTCTCAGCTGTCAAGCACTGCACGGGTGAGGCAGAATATGTCGATGATATGCCTCGCCAGCATAACGAGATGTTCGGTGCTCTAGTCATGTCCAAGGCGGCCCACGCTGAGATTCTGAGCGTCGACTATTCAGCTGCGCTAGAGATGCCAGGCGTTGTTGGATATGTCGATAAGAATGATATCTCAAAGGAGGCCAACACTTGGGGTCCCGTTGTACTTGACGAGCTACTCTTCGCCGATGGCAAATCCCATTACTTCGGCCAGGTGATCGGTATGATCTATGCCGAGTCGGCTCTCCAAGCCCGAGCAGCTGCTGATGCTGTCACGGTTGCCTACAAACGCCTGCCTGCCATTCTCACAATCGATGAAGCCATCAAAGCCAAGAGCTTCTACACGCATGGTAAGGAGTTAAGAAAGGGTGATGCCGTTGCTGGATCTCTGGATGAGGCTCTCAGCAAATGCGACCATGTCCTCGAGGGCGTCACTCGCATGGGCGGTCAAGAGCATTTCTACCTGGAAACCAACGTGGCACTCGCCATTCCCCATATGGAAGACGGTTCAATGGAGGTTTACATCTCAACACAGAACCTCATGGAGAACCAAGTCTTTGTGGCTCAAGTCTTGGGCGTTCCAATGAGTCGAGTCAACATGCGAGTTCGTCGCATGGGCGGAGCTTATGGTGGTAAGGAATCGCGAACGACACCTTATGCCATGTACCTCGCTCTAGCGGCGAAGAAGGAATCGCGACCTGTGCGCATGATGTTGAACCGTGATGAGGACATTGCTTTCAGTGGTCAACGACATCCTTTCCAGTCTCACTGGAAGGTTGGCTACAACTCTGATGGCAAGATTCAGGTCCTTGACATTGATATATACAACAATGCAGGTGCCTCTTTGGATATGAGTGGTGCTGTTATGTAAGTTTGCCGTCGAAGTATGGTTGTATGTTCAGAAACGCTAATAAACTTACCAGGGACCGTACTTGTACTCATGTTGACAACTGCTACCACATCCCTCACGCCTGGATCCGCGGACATGTTTGCAAGACCAACACCGTTAGCAACACCGCCTTCCGCGGCTTCGGTGGCCCTCAAGGAATGTACATCACCGAAACGATCATGAACAAGGTTGCAGAGTCGCTCAAGATGGATGTTGATGATCTCCGGGTTCGCAATTTGTACGAGATTGGTCAAAGAACGCCCTTCCTTCAAGAGATCACGGATGACTTCCACATCCCTACGATGATTGAACAATTGACAGTTTCTTCTGACTATGAGAAGAGGAAGCTTGCTATCAAGGAGTTCAACTCGAAGAATCGTTTTAAGAAGAGAGGTATCTGCAGGATTCCCACCAAGTTCGGCCTGAGGTAAGTCCAGCTTTCTCTATTATTCCAGCATCATCTAACTGACCTGTCTAGCTTTGCCACCGCTCTTCACCTTAATCAAGCAGCAGCCTATGTCAAGATCTACGAAGACGGCTCTGTACTTCTCCACCACGGAGGAACAGAAATGGGTCAGGGTCTCTACACCAAGATGACACAAGTTTGCGCCGAGGAACTTGGTGTCAGTGTCGACGACATTTACAACAAAGAGTCGCAATCAGATCAAGTGGCCAACACTTCACCAACTGCTGCTTCATCCGGAAGTGACATCAACGGACAGGCTGTGAAGAATGCGTGTGACCAGATTAACGCCCGTCTTGCACCATACCGTGAGAAGTATGGAAAGGATGCGCCTTTGTCCAAGATTGTACATGCTGCCTACCGGGACAGAGTCAACTTGGCTGCAAACGGTTTCTGGAAGATGCCTCGCATTGGTTATGAATGGGGTAATTGGAAGGATCCCCTGCCTATGTAAGTCCTTGAGCTTTACTCCGGTGATATGACGTTACTAACATGTGTTTTCAGGTACTATTACTTTACTCAAGGAGTGGCTATTTCTGAAGTGGAATTGGACACTCTGACTGGAGACTCAACAGTCCTACGAACCGATCTTATGATGGTGAGTACACAGGGAGTGCTTCTTCGTGATTAAATGACTGACAAATTCAGGATATCGGACGTTCGATCAACCCAGCCATGGATTACGGTCAGATTGAAGGCGCTTTCGTGCAAGGTCAAGGCCTCTTTACGATGGAGGAGTCTTTGTGGATGAAGTCGGGAGAGATCTTCACCAAGGGACCTGGAACCTACAAGATCCCCGGTAAGTCATTTCAAGCCCTTAGATACCGATACATCATTACTAACCACCACACCAGGTTTCTCCGATATCCCCCAGGTGTTTAACGTCACCACATTACAACACGACTCCGAAGGCAAGCCCATCAACTGGTCCAAGCTAGGCTCTATCCAGAGCAGCAAGGGCACCGGAGAACCCCCACTATTCCTCGGATCGACCGTTTTCTTCGCTCTACGAGAAGCAGTGAAGGCTGCTCGAGCAGCAAATAATGTCACAGAGCCGTTGGTACTGAACGCGCCAAGTACGGCTGAGAAGCTGAGACTAGCTGTCGCGGATGATCTTGTTCGCCGGGCGGCGGTTGAAGCAAGGGCGGATGAGCAGGAATTCTTTATTAGAATCGAGTCTTAAAAGCTGTATAGAAAGAAATGTAATTTTAAGAATAAATAGCGAGACAAGATGCTAAACTATTGTTTCAAAGCACCATTGCAGATAGCCGTGTCATCGTAAGAATGTGTATGCTTGAAGTATTGCCTAACGGTAACTGGAGAAAGCGTCAAAAATGAGGTCATCGTGAAGTGGATCCTAAGTCCAAAACTCGCTCGGCTCGGTGTTGCACACCCGAAGTTTCCCCTCGATGTCAGTACACGTGACATGATCACGTGGTATCCAAGCTCTTGTTACATACGTCAATTCTAGTCTCTAGGATTAGGTAAAGACCGAGTTCAATTTCACAAGTCTTCCTTTTATCTGTAGGTAAGCAGTTTGATATCTTACTTAACTTGTTAATTGACGAGTTCAGTCACTCACTGATTAATAGAGCCAAGAATTTGCCCTATCACCCCATCTAAGACCTAATGCCCAATAACGCGCTCTCATTTGCCGCTGATGCTCAACCCCGCTGAAACAACATGTTTGCTTACTTCTTACAGTTCCTACAGTTAAACATTTCCCAACCCTGACATAGAGTAAACTCTAGTTTCCACATCTGAGCTCTTAGCTCGTTTTTGTCTTTTGCAATGTCCATCAATAATTCTAGACTCTGCATTTTCTGCCGGACTTTAGAGCCGATCGACAAGCCATGTCCCTCGATCCAAGCCCTCGAGGCGGAACAGACACTTCCCGTCGGCGTGAGCAACACCACCGACATTTGGACCAAGAAAGATGAGCGTCTCTTAGAACAACTACGTCAGAGTCCCAGCAGTCTGTGTCAACGATGTGCCGATTTCGACATCATTCGCGCGTTCAAAGAAGCAGAGCCTTTGGACGAAAGTCAAAAGGGTGAATTGGAAACCTCGGAGTACACCAACCACGTCAATGCACAAGATCGATATAGAATGCGCTTTGGCCTGCTCTCCGAGTTTCATATGACACCTTCTTGTCCATTATGTCGGCTCATCTATAGAATCATTCCTCGACCGTCTCCTGAACATGATACGACTGTGTTAGCGCTGACTCCTTTCCGATGGTACATTCGGCAAGATCACTGGGAAGGAGTTCCCAAATCTGACAAGCCAAAGTTTGCAATCTGGTTTGGGCTTTCAACCCCAGGACTTGATATGTCTGGACCCAGCTTTTTTAACAGTGGCCAGCAATTAAGGGCAGCTATGATGGCAGGCGAAGCAATTGCAATGCAGCCTGCCTCCACACCATCTCTCAACAGCTCCTACAATGCAAGGCTTATCGAGGAGATGATCGATTTTGATCACATTAAGAGGGGACTTGAGCATTGTCAGACACACCACTCTGACCTTTGCCAGCCCAAGTTCGACACCGGCCTACTTGCTACCCGAATGCTCGATGTTATTTCTCGAACAGTGGTCCAATGCCCTAAAGATTGCGATTATCTGGCTCTCAGTTACGTATGGGGTGGCATTCATCCCGCTCCTGGCGCTCTTGAAGCCGGAACACTCCCGCAGACTATCGAAGATGCCATCACTATGACAAAGAAGCTTGGAAAGCGCTACTTATGGGTAAGAAATGTTCTCGATATCCAAGACTGTCGCTTATCATTTTAGGTTGACGCTCTCTGCATCGATCAAACCCCCAATCCCACGCCTGAACAAGCTGCCAACAAAGCGCAGCAGCTTCAATTGATGCATTTGATCTACTACTGTGCAACAATAACGATCTTTGCTGTAGCTGGCCCTAGATCTGACTATGGTATTCCTGGTGTATCACGACCTCGAGTACGATCCACACAAGAGACAATCGACGGAAATACCCTCTTGGTAGTTCCTCCGCAAATCATGACTGAGATCCGCTCGTCTGTCTGGCAAGGTCGAGCTTGGACTTGGCAGGAGGATGTCCTCTCAACTCGCAAACTATTCCTTACAGACTCTCAGTATCTTCTTCAATGCAACGAGACCTTAGGTCCGAGTGATCATGCTGAGGCATGCGATCCTGCCACTGATCTAACGTGGACACGCGTTTCGGGTGGCAAATTCAAAGCCGGCTACGTCGAAGTTAGTCATTATGGTTATTTGGACGCCAGAATACTAACAGGAGATTCCAGAAAACAAACACAGACTTTCTCGATAGGACCCCATCACTTTTCATCTCGGCTGTCACCACGTATACCTCGCGCGCTCTTACTAACGAAGGAGACTCTCTCAACGCTTTCCAAGGTGGTCTTATGCGATTTGGCATGCCAGTTTATCCAAAGGGTTTTGAATGGGGTATGCCCCTCAAAGAATTCCCTCAGTCAATTGCTTGGATTCACGACCACACTGTACAACCGAAACGACGATCGTCCTTCCCAAGTTGGAGCTGGGCTGGTTGGGCTGGAACAGTTCAATACCCACCCGATTTAACCGATACAGCGACGGAGAAGGGTGACATGATTGTGCAAATGATTTCCATCGATGAAAAGGAGGTCACTCTTGAGGGTTGGACAGTCACTCTGGACATACGCACCGAGCCTTTCAGTGAGGTGATAATACCAGGAACGGATCGGGCCATAGGATGTGTTACGGAGAGGAACTTCAAGCACAACAGTACCTTGCCTTCGGGTAAGTACCGCTGCTTGGTTGCAGCAAGACTCAAGGGGAGGGTACTTGGAAATGGGCTGGTGAATCAACGGGTGTTCCTGGTAGTTCTACGTGGAGATAAGGCAGTAAAGGTTGAAGAGAGGCAGACGGCTATCACTTTGAACAGGCTGGCTATCGAGGGGATGGACTTTATGGATCTCGGTCCCAAAAAGACTGTTATCAAGTTGAAGTAGATGTATAAATTTAGTCATGGATATCGTCTATGTATAAATGTTGCTATCTGAAGTTTTTGTCTTGTCGTGTTCTATGATTATAATGACCCTGGTTATTCTAATGCACTCAACCACCTATCCAGAGCATCAGATTTCTGTTTAAAGTCCTCTCCCAGTTTAAACGGCTTGGGCGGCTTAGGCGGTTTAGCATTTTCCTTTTTAGAGGCCTCGCTCGCCTTCTCCTGTTCATCGTGAACCTCCTCACCTCTCGACCTATATCCTTCATCCCAAGGCGCCACTTCAGCCGCCCTCACGATACGCGCGAGTTGCATATGTGCCACGGCTAACATAGGCGACAAGTTTGTCTTGACCCCAGCACTCATAGTCACAGAAGTCAAGAGATCGAACTCTGGCTTTCTGACAGTATCTATCGTGCCATCCCTTTCTTTTGAGAAGATGGATTCGAAAGCACCGGTCTTGGCGAATTCTCTTCGGATTTCTTCCTCGTCCTCGCGGACCGCTTGTTCTGGCGTGATCGACCCACCTTGGGAGTCTTTGACGTTGCGGATCTTACAACACCACTCCGTCTGTGAGCCTCGTACTTTGAGTCCGAATACGACAGTGCAGATAAAGACTGAGGCACGCTTGTCACTCTTCTTCAAAGTTTGCATGCCTTGGATAGCAAAGACTCGTCCGTAGTGACCAGCCTGGTCCCAAGATTGCAGACTCAGAGTTCCAGACTCCAATTTGGGGAATGAAGTGATGCTATCGTATGAAATCTCACCACTGTCGAGAGTGACGAGAACCTCAAAGTTGCCAAAGCTTTCGAACCTCTGCTTCATACCGTAGCGCTCTCTACTGCCGGCGATGTACATGTTTTGCTCTTTGGGTTGGAAGACTGTCAAAACAGGTACTGGGCAGGCTGGTACTCGACTTCTGGTGCAGCGGTCTTTTCCTGGTAGTCTGTTGACGAGTAGCGCGACTTGTTGATCCATTGCGGACTCTCGTCGAGCATTGAGAAGAACCAGCCATTGCTCGACTGATTCACAGATGGTGTTCATAACGGGTAGCTTGATGGACAATCCAGCGTTGGTCATTGAGTAAGTGTTGGCTTCGTGGACAGGCCACTCAGAGTATACGCTCGAATCAACGAACGTCTTGGGTGATGGAGAAAGGATGCTAGCCCAAGTATCAGGGACATAGCGATCGTCCCATTCCCAGCAAAAGAGGGTTTGGTCGTTGGAAACACGGATGATCTCCTCTTGTAGTCGAACAAATGCTCTTTCTCCTTCTCCATATACGACTTGCATGTTGACATCAAAGATGCCTAACATGCAGTAGGCTATATCCTCAATCCGAGTTGTTTCTCTTCGTGATAACCAGGACATGCGCTCACCAGCACTGGCTTTGTAGAAGGTACAGTCGAGATACTTTTGATCGATCTTTGTGATGAATGATATGGCGTTGCGAAGGGTTACTCGTGTACCGATACTCGTCCAATCTTGGGCGAAGAATACCACTGAAGTCGGGGCGAGAAGCTCCGGTAGCGTCCATCCCCTGGTGAACCAGCGAGCCTTGCGGAAATGTTGCATCGGATCGAACGCATCGTTATCGATGGGCTGGACATCGTCGAGGTAGGCGTAGCAGACGGCGGAATTTTTGTACCAAGTAAACATGGAGTTGATGGCTTCGGAAACCTCAGAAGAGCTGCTCTTGTCGATGCAGTTGGTGTCGCACCACAGATATGTGATACCATCCTTTCGAGCTTGTTCACATGCCCGGCGAATCTTCTGATGGCCCTTCTTGAGTTGGAATAACTCGAGGTTTCCTTGCCAGTCTTGGTATGTGGCCTCATCGTGGGCCCAGGTGTGTGATAAAATGGCATATTCGGGGGTTTCGCCGTAGAATTCTTCCAGTTGGAAGGTTTTGGTGTGGATGAGGCGCATGCTTTTCTGAGACAGTGTCTCTTGTTGAAACTTGGTGATAGGATGGAGATTAATAAGATTTGAGCACCTACTAGTATATGAAGAAAATGATTGGCGTTGACGCCTGAAAAATGAAAAGATCGGAGCAAGGGGTTGGGTTATGGCGGTGAGGCCCCACACAAGTGGCATCCTCTGATGTGGCATGCATATAGTACACGATCGTATCCATTTCCATGAGCTGGCATGCGAATAGTATGTTTCATTATAGTTTAGGCTTTTATCGATTGGTTGATCGAGTATGAATGACTCACATACTGGCTATTCTCAGCGATTTGGCGGGATTGCCGCTTTGCGCGGTGACAACGCCACTAACTGAGTTGCCGGTTGTATATCTTCTCAATGCTTTATCTTGTCACCTTTTCAAGCTATGTTGACAATGTTGACACAGAAATCACTTCAAGTTAATGATCGGACGCTGGCCGACAACTAGAATAAATAAAACAAGGATATCTTTGGGGGTGCGCACCATCACTAATTTTAGTAATTAAAAAATAGTGCTTTAACATTTTTATGTTGGATCTAAGGTCTTTTTGAGTTTCTCAATTCAGCAGTCGTCGTCGTTTCAGCTTAGGGGTTTACACAATATAGTGATTGAGTCACTCCGATAATTTTCATGATGGAGCTGTGACAACGCATGAACAGTTCATCACAATCGACAACTAGGCTTGTTGTGCCAACACTTAGTGCCCAGTCCGTGGGTCCTTTTTTCGAACTATTATGGAAGAACCGGAGTCAGGCGATAAGCTACTGCATCTATCACTTCATACCATGCAGGATCTGCTTCCGCTGCAGGAACACATTCATGTACGAACATCCATATTGCTTTTCTTGCCCTTACCCTGGAGGCGTTTCCAATTTTAGTGTCCTAGCGCTACAATGATGACGGAATGTTATTGTTAGCCGAAATAAAATTGTGATGAGCCCCTGTCTTCTCCTCTTCCACTAACGATCATCCTCCGCCTTTTTGCCGATCAACGATCACCCCCTGTCAAGTGTTTTCCAAAGCCTCACGATGATCTAGTCACCGCTAAATTAAATATTCTTCGTCCCTAAGGTAGACACTGCTATATTATCGCCATCGCCAGATCAACAGAGTCTCCCCCCTCGACCGAAGGCTATTGGCCCCAACTTCGATGCCAATAACTTCACTACCCCATGCGAGTTATAGACTTAAGATGCCGAATCATGCTTCTACCCGCTGAAGACCTTCATTGGTTGATTGGGTGTGAATAACTCACATGAACGGCTATTTTCAGGTGTTACTCGAGGTTGCCGCATCACCACGTGGAATAGTATCTACGTACTAGGGTTATAGTTTCTGGTCTAGAGGTATGTAACTTATTCCGTTTAGACAGCATCTTCTGTCAGGATCTTGATATACGTACCTGCACCGGCCACAGTGCACTGATTGATCTGCTAAATAAGCTCTTATTTCTATGCCCTGATTACCTACGCTCAAGAGGTCTTGCACTTCTGGCACTGAGCTGCTGTGGTCACGTGATTCGCTAGAGTTACTGTCGATATCCCTTCAGGGCGAGGAATCACATTCGAAGTATTAGTAGGATACATATGAGCTTGAGTCAAGGTCAAGATTAGCAAGCTGCATGACCAACGGACCTGTATTTACGCAGAGTTACGTGTACAAAGAATGTCCCTTTGATCTCGTGTCGGCCAGTGGACTAAGCCGAATTCGGTACCTAGAGGAGAGCGGACTTTAGATGCACCGGGGCCGGTCCAGGTACCCCTTCAAACATTAGATAATCACGATCCCCAGCTCTCCCGTGCTCTAAAGAGATCTTCAAATTACTTGCAGATCGGTCGGGAATAATCTGGATATATATATCATCCAGTGTGCACTGATTGGTTGGTATAATACAGCCCCCAAGGATTTGAGAGGCATCCTCCGCACCTTCCGCGGAATTTCGATATTGAATTTGATTCGTTGTCTCACGTCGGAGTCCGCTCTCGACAGTCGCCAATAGGCATGACTTGTGGCTGGTGTACTGGTCTAGCCCATCCAAACCCCTGGGGGTTGTAACCCTAGTTAAGCAAACTCCAGGCAAGTCTAAAATCAATAACAACAAGTCAGCGAATCGCAGATTTTACTGACAGCCAGGAAAAAGCCGCAGATGGGCACAGACTGCATGAACATGTCGATCACGGATCACCTGTTTTAACCATACATACAAATACAGCCCGCAGAGGTCAGGCGAGTTAAATTCCCCGTTTTTGTCTATATATTCCGATGTCAAGGAACCTTCAGTTAGATAGCATATAACCGTCGATGCGTGTAGAGCTACTTGTGGCAAAACACCACAGCCTTGTGGCTGATATATGCACATTACCACGCTAGACTTCCCTGACCCTGGGGCTGAATCATGCTACTGTGGCAAAAGTATTCTTGAAGAGTGACCAGCTGCAATGCTATGTGGCTAGTGTACAACCCCCCAGGGTAATAAAGGGCAATTTCGCCACTTGTGCCCGTACCTTTGCCACAGCGAAATAATTCTAAAACAGCGGATTCACTTTTTCCTTGAAGCCTATCATTGAGACTGACCAATTGTGGCTAGTGTATCAGTAGTGCCCTTTATTACCCATTGACTGCCCTTACCCTGTAGCCGGGTCTGGACCGGTCTAGACCGGTCTTTGGTAGTGCTTGGGGGCCTGAGCAACAACTTACATGTTTTCATCCAAGAACAAATTCCCCTCTCC
>JAAVTZ010000190.1:0-54997 GCA_014898835.1 Fusarium lateritium
ATATATAGCCTTAATCTATCTCTTTAAGATATTAAGTAAGGTTCCTATATATACAGGCAGTACAAGGACGGCGAAGCAGATTATAAAGCTTGCTAGCTCTAACCTTAAGGACATCACACTTGAGACTGGCGGAAAGTCGCCCCTTATTGTGTTCCCAGATGCCGATCTCAAACAGGCCAGTAAATGGGCTAACGTCGGTCTCATGAGCAATCAGGGTCAGATTTGAACGGCTACTTCGAGGATACTCGTCCACAAGGATGTATACGATAAGTTCCTCGAACTTTTTGGTACCTCTATCCAGGAATGGAATGTTGTTGGGGACCCATTCGAGGAAAATACATTTCAAGGACCACAAGTCTCAAAATTGCAGTATGAAGTTATCCTTGGCTTCATCAATAGGGCTAAAGAGGAAGGAGCACAACTTGTCCTGGGTGGCAACCCAGTCAATAGGGGTAAGGGTTTCTTTGTCGAGCCTACCGTGTTCGCTGGAGTCACGGAAAAGATGGAACTGTTCCAAGAGGAGGTCTTTGGGCCTGTCGCTGCAATAACTGTCTTTAGTGATGACAGCGAGGCAATTCGTTTAGCAAACAACTCGCGTTACGGACTTGGTGCTGCGGTTTTCACCTCTGATATTCAAAGGACTCATAGATGCGTTGCTAAGCTAGAGTCTGGACAAGTCTGGGTCAACAGCAGCAACGATGGTGATGCACGCATCCCATTCGGCGGAGTCAAGCAGAGCGGCATCGGTAGAGAACTGGGAGAAGCTGGGCTGAATGCTTATTGCCAGACGAAGGCTGTTCACATAAACATATCCTACAAGTTATAAAACTACTGGTTTCTACGCAAGGTATCATGATAATATATAAGTAGCTGCTGTACCATTCTTAGAATAGTGGTATAATCATACCCGCTTCTTGGCACGCTTTTTCCAGGCTCAAATGACCAGGTGCAGATTCCGTAAACCCTTTCCAAAGTTGGATAATGACAGCCTTCAGGGTCTTTACGTGATCCATAGTATAGAGACGTCCCATATCATCAAATAATTCCATCACTTCATCTTTTTGCTCCTGCGAAGCACTGATACATTCGCAAGCAACTACAGCAAGTGCCCAAAGTAAGCAATTACCCACCGAAAAGCGATGCTTCTGGCATCAGCTTAAACTATGACAGGAGCCCGGCTTTGAATCAAGATGATGTTTCTGAGGTTTATGCTCGTGAAGATGGAGTTTCATGGGGTCTTGGGTAGGGGAGGGATGCATTTTACATCAGATATGTACGATGCTTCACTCTCACCATGACACTATTCATCTCGTTCCGCGACTCGGGACGTTCTAATCGTCGATTATGATTAAAAGCATCTCTCGCAGGTATTTTAAGTGTTTCTACCCATCTAACAAGGTTATTACCAGTGACTTTGCATTCCCAACCCAGGCGTCTTGTACTGAAAGACACTTTTGCAGTAGCTCGCTTGCCTTTCACCCCTAATCGTTCTGGCTATCATTCACGTTGTTGTATACATGGGAAGGTCTGTGTGACTTACATCCCAACCTAAGCCGAACCTTTAATCTTATAACACAGGGCAGGAAGTAATATTTCTGGCGAGAGCCTAGCAAATACAATTCCATGATCTCAAGCTGTCTGAACAGTAGTCCTCAATCACCCAGACTCCTCAGTAATCCAATCTATACAGTCCTCTTATACACGGTCACCGGAACCTCCTTCCGGGTAACAACGCCCGCGTGGTACTCATATTTCTCATCATCGTCCAGCCCCGTCCGCGCCGGCTCAAATTTATATCGCTCAAGCACCTCCTTCATCATGATGCAGATAGCCTCCTGTGTGAACCACCGTCCCGGGCAAGTATGAGGCCCCTTGAGTCCCCAGGTGATGAACTCCTTGCTACCAATATCAGGCCCAGAGTTGAGGAATCTCTGCGGATTGTACTGCTTCGCATCGGGGCCATAGTTCTCAGGCATACGATGCGAGTAGAAGGTGCTCAGTGTCGCAACTTGCCCTGGAGGCAGTTTGACGCTTGGGTCGGAGGCAAGGGCGAGGTCGTGGGGGGATGAGATGATGCGGGCTGGACCAGACGCGGGACCGCAGAGCCGGATCGACTCGAACATTGCTGCGCGAAGGAGGGCCCAAGGTGATGCATCCGTCCTGGTGAAGGTGTTGAGCGTGGAGAGGTCAGCCCTGACACCTCTAGCAGGTCTGGAAAGAGACGAGTTGATTTGGTCTGCAAGCCCGGGCACATCGATCATATCAAGCAGCGTGGAGAGCAGGGTGATCTGCAGGTTGCGCAGGCCGATCCAGACGGTAATGGTAACGAGATCTGCGGCGCGCTCGTCGTCATCAACGATGTCGAGGATGAAGCTCATAAAGTTGATGAGTCCGTCCTCTGTTTCAGCACCAGCCGCAGCGCCGTTGAGCTGCTCCTTCTCTTCGAGCTCAGCGCGGCGCTTGGCGATAATAGGCAGAAAGACCTTTCGGAACTTGTTGTATCCTTTATTCATAGGAATATTCGCAATAAAGCTCATCCACGACGGCAGCAATGAGCCCAGTCCAATGACTGTGTTGATCTCCTCGTTGAACTCGAGAAACATGTTAATAAGCTCTGGGTGCTCATATGCTTCGGGACCGATCATGCATCTTGCGCAAACACTCGTGATGTACTGGTTGATATAGGACGTTAGACCTTCCGAGTACACGTGTGAGTTGGAAGTTGCGGGAACAAGAGGATTAGTCTCCAGGAACCGAGTTGCAGCGGTTTGCATTGTGCGTCCAATCTGCTGTATTGTTGTGGGATCGCCAAGATGGGTGCGTATCAGGTTCGTGTGCTATTGAGACAACGTGAGTCAGTTGCGAAGCTTGTCAGGGAACTTCCATCCTGGAACCCATGAACTTACCAGGTTGCTAGCAAAATTCACCTTGCGCAAGATAATGGGCATATTCACAGCCTCGAAAAACTTGCTGAGGTTGAACTTCATCTCGTAAGGAGCATCGTCAATCATGCTCTGAACGTCCTGGGGATTGGAGATGACATAGTGCGTCAGCGATGCAAGATGTATGCCAAAGACGCTCGGGACTGAGCGGTCGCCAAACTTCCGGAATCCTTCAAGGACGACCGCCTTGGCGTCTTTCTGGAAGTCAAGCGTCTTGCCCAAGAATGGCAGACCACCGAGAACCTTGGGGTATCCTCTTGTTGCGGCGTTGATCTTGTTGTACAGCCAAACAGTGATGATCACGGCGGCAATTGTAGCAATGATGTCAACGTAGTGAATCTTAATGAGCGATAGCATCACTTCGACACCGGTCGATAGCAAAAGCCTGATGTCGACGCCGCTCTCGGGGAGAGCGCAGAGAAGCGGGTTGGTCTTCTCATGCAATGGGAACAGAGGGTTCTTCTGAAGACAGTTGATCTCGCTGTTCTCTGTGACGAGGCGCCAGAGTAAGTTTTGGCCATGGGCCTGGAAATCGAGCTCGGTCATCCAGTAGTCATCGTAGAAGCGAGCATTGGGGAAAGCCTCGTTCTCGACAGGTTTCCAGAGGAGCTCCTCAAGCGCATTGCTTGGGTGGCAGTCCCAGGGTTTATCCACAAGTAGGCAACGCATCGCGGCGAACCCAATCGAGAAGCGGTCTGAGTTGCCCATGCTGATCAGACTGAACAAGCTAATAATCAGGGATGAGGTGGGTATAGTGGCGTGAGGGAACATGGTCTCGTCAAGCTGGCAGCCGACTACGAGATCAACCTCGTCAGGGTTCTTATAGAGTCTCTTGAGCTCTGCAACCATCTTTGGGTCTGACGAGAAGTCTTCGAATCTCTTTCGGATGGGCACCTGGACTTCTGGCGGCTCTTGGCCTGGGTTGCCCTTGTTGTACGCGGCAAAGTACTCGTTGAAAGTGGGCAATCCCTGCTCGCGTTCGTGGACAATGGACCAGACCACGATGTCGAAAGGAGATCCTCTGTACTTGCCTGCAGATCGGAAGTCTTCTTCAACTCCACTCTTGAAGTTGGGGATGGAGGAAGCGACAGTGCCACGCATAATGTTCTCCAGCCCAGCATCGATGAATCCTGTCGCATTGAAGGCCGTAGCGAAAAGATTCTGGTCCCACATTGTGTTGTTGAGCGCATCTTTGATGGGGAACGTCTTGACGATGAACTCATGGAAGCGGTAGACCACAGCCATCTCAGCGCTCACAACCGTAGGCTTCCCCTCTTTCGTGACGAGGGGCCAGGGGTAGTTGTTGGCTGGATTGATCTCTAACCAGCTGCTACCAGACATCTCGCGGTATAGAGGGAAACCGTCGTCGTTTGGCCACGGCATGTCCTTGAAGTAGGCCATCTGATAGGCATTCCCGATCAGTGCGAATTTGGCAGACATGAGCAGGCGGACCGTCTGGTAAATCTCCTCGTCATCGTACGCAGGCTTCTTAGCCTTCAGTAGGTCACACATGCGGTTGTGTTCGCGCAAAAGCAGAGTGTGGACACCGAGCATGATCCAGTCTTCGTTGGTGCGAGGGTCGCCACCTGCGAAGAGAGCCTCTGGGCTGACTCCAGGTCTGGTCTGCACTGGCACACCCATGCTATTGAATGGTAGGTACGAGGCAGCCTTCTTCGAGCCTTGGGCTTTGACCTCTTGTGTGAGAAGCTTACCATCCTTGAAACTGCGCAGCTTCATAGCGACTTCGTGCGTGCTGCCGTACAACGAGGAGAGATCAAGCCATGTGGTGGCACGATTGATGTTCTCGCGTGGGTTCTCTCTGGAAGTGCCCGTTTCAGGGGCAGCTTCGGTGCGATAGACTCGGAAAGTCGTGTTGAGTGGGAAGTCCTTCTCGTCATCGGGCACGGGCACATCAATGTACTCATCTCGGGAATCGGAAGACCACGTGATGTCGTGCATGATGAACTCGACAAGTCCAAGGAGGAATGGTGTGTGTTCATAGTACAAAACCTCCTTGCGCTTGAAGAAGGCGTTACTCACAGCTCGAGGGTTGGGGCCCTCACGGGGCATGGATATGCCATCTGCGTAATGGTGCTGGCCGTAATCTCGCGACTTGGCTACACCGTACATGCCCTCGTTCATCTCGCCGTTCTTCAGCCAGTTGCAAGAGCCGTCATATGTGCGATACCGCCTGGTGCACGCATCATGAAAGTTAGTCTCTCGAATATTCCCTCTGCAAAGTTCGCCTGATCCTCCACAAGCTTACCATTGATCCTTGGACGCAGTACATCGCTGATCCAGAGGCCATGGTAGATGACCTAGAAGGGCTTCCGCTTCATTCTGGGGCCAAGTAGCCTTGTAGCTGGGTGGGCGTGTCGCATGAGTTGCGTTGGGAGGAACCTCTGGTGTTTTGACATTCTCCCAGATATCGTCGAATGACGGGTGCTTGGGAAGACTGCCGTCTGTAAATATGTCCTGCAGGCCAGCGACAGTTCCCTGGTTGACGAGACGTCCAAGCCATTCGCCAAACTGATTCTCTGGGCCTCTGTCCTGATCGCCGAACTCCGGCTGCGCCTTGTCGGCTACAGGGTCGCCTTGCTTATTTGTCTTTGGATAGTAGCGTTCATACGGCCACTGGTTTGCCAGCACCTGGCCAGTGAAGCAGCCCAAGCCGATGACCGTGGCAGCAGACACCTTCATGGTCACCAACGCGGCCAACCAATCGTCTAAGAGAATGAAGAACGTTGATTGTGATCCTGTGCACAAAGTGACCAACGCAAGTCATGCAGCAAGTTAGGGTCGAAAAACTTGGGGTACTATGTCCGTAGGTCTTGGCCTTTTATTGATGACACGGCGCTGGAATTGTCCTTCAGTGGTATCTTACACGTGCAGTTGCCTCGCCTCACAGCTCATCGTAGCCAAGAGATTGCTTTGGCACTAATCCACAGAAGTGGAATGCTGGTGGCTGCAGGTTTACGGTTGTCAATGAGCAGGGCAGTGATCCCAAGAGTCCAGAAGCGATCATGGCACCAATAATGTCCCCCAATGTAAAACAAGTTCTCGCGTAAGTTCAGGTAGTCTTGCCGGTTGCATTGTCAGCCAGCCACCAACGGCCACTAACGCTATGCACACAGCTACGGGCTGAGCTGCATAACCCCAAGTGGCATAGCGCTGTAGGGAATTGGCCCTTTGCTTCGCTCATTAGCCAACGATGAGTGAGTCTCAGAGAATTTTTTCTTGCACCAATGATGGACTTCGTATTTTTTTTTTTTTTTGGTAAGCATGCATGTCTTGTGACGAATGAAGATCGAGGTTCGCCATAACACATGAGTCTCAAATGAAGCAGGGGCACCACTGCTACACGGCGGCAATTTGCATGGTCGGTCTGCCTGCTGTAGTACTTTGCGTTCTTTCTACATTTTCTGTTTAAGGTTCTATATTCCGTGTCGCAGGAAGGGAGAAGGAGGTGGCACAGTCCTGCACTGGGCGGTACTGTCCCGCGGAACTCGCGTACCCATGGTCCCATGGTCCTTTACCCTAGCCGTAAACAAGGGCTTATTTCGCAAGCTTGGCAGGGCTGAGAAGGAATACATGGGTCGATGAGACCGCCATCACTTCGCAAGTGTCTTGACGGGGTTGGTATCCAAGACTACACTTTCCCAAGCCACCCGCTGTGCTCGCTTCTCAAGATCAAGCGTTGGAATCTAGACATTGATGTGACTCCCGCTGTGGTTACGGTACCTGATGCGGCCGAGCAGATAGCCGCTATAGTGGCCTGCGCGCAGGAGAGGGGTCTGAAGGTACAGCCCAAGACCGGAGGGCATAGCTTTGGTAATTACGATGAGCGGACTCTTAGGGTATTCCTTTGGTGCTAGTTTCACAATGCTTCGCCCGCGTGGCTACTGATTAGGGAAATCATGTTGTGAAACAATCATGATGCTTACTCTCTGAGGTTCGTGAGCAGATCTCGGCGGACACGATGGCGCGGTAGTCGTCGACCTCAAAAAGTTTCAACACTTTTTTATTGACGAGAACACCCATATCGCCACCATCGGCGCGGGCACTCGCCTCGGCGACGTGACGAGGAAGCTGCACTCGCACAGTAGCCGAGCCATGAGCCATGGGACCTGCCCGTCTGTCAGCATCGGCACGCATGCCACTATCGGTGGCCTGGGTCCGACCTCGCGCCAGACCGGCTCAGCGCTGGACCACGTCGAGGCCGTCACCGTCGTTCTCGCGGACGGCACCATCACGCGCGCCTCGTGGACAGAGAACAAGGACCTGTTCTGGGCACTCAAGGGAGCCGGCGCTGGCTTTGGCATCATCACTGAGTTTGTCGTCCGCATGGAGCTCGCGCCCGGCAACCTCGTGCAGTACTCTTTTGCGCTCCACCACGACGACAAATACGCCGACATGGCCGATGAATTCAAGGCGTGGCAGCGTATGATAGCGGACCCGGCGCTGCCGCGTAAGCTGGCTAGTCAGGTTGTTGTGAACCAGCTCGGGATGATTGTGTCGGGCATATACTATGGCACACAGGAGGAGTGGGAGTCACTCGCGGCCGAGCATGATTTCTTCCGCCGGCACAACCGCCAGGACGAGTACTTTATGCTCAACGACTGGCTGGGCTACATGGCGCACCTCGCAGATGAGCCTGTACTGCTCTTGGGCACCGAGCAGCCGACGCCGATCTACTACAAGTCCCTGGCCTTCACGAATCAGACTCTCATCCTGGATGACACCATCGACGACCTATTCAAGTATTTTGACGACGCGCACAAGGGCAGCTGTGGTTCGCGTACTTTGACCTCGAGGGCGGTGCCATCAACGACGTACCCCCCGATGCGGCGGCATATGCCCGCCCTGTTCTATATGCAGAGCTACGTAATTGGCCTTGACTGGGGTCGGGTGTCCCTCACGAGCAAGAACTTCATTCGTGGCATCGCAGACACGATTCAGAAAGGATATCCCAAGGGTGAGGAATATGGAGTATATGCAGGTTACGTCGACCCAGAGCTGGAGAATGGGCAGAGGAGGTACTAGGGCAAAAGCCTACCGCGGTTGGAGCAGGTTAAGCTCAACTACGACCCTGAGGATGTATTTTCAAACCCGCAAAGCGTCCGTCCATTGGCGGTTAAGATTGAGGGGATGGCGGAGGGTCGAACAGATGGTGCGAGTGCGTCGGTCGGTCATGATGAACTGTAGTTAGTTAGCTATCAGGCACACACACACGCACGCACAGCCATGATTTCCATATTTCATGGTGATGAAACAATACTCTCATTCTCATCGGGCAATGAGTCGTGGTCGAACTTGAGGATACCACCCTTCGAAGAATCAAAAACTCTTTTGCTTACCAAGTCTGCCCTCAGTCGAAGCCATAATGGCCTCCCGCAGCACCCAGGCCAAGCAGAGTCCAGCACCAGGGCCTAGAACTGCACCGGCTGCAAGACTTAGAAGCGCAAGCCGCCACCCAGCCTCTGCGAACATCCAGTAGACCACGCTCAGCCCGATAGCAGTGAAGTCCGCGATAATGAAACCCAGAGCAGCCCTGGTGGTGTGTGATCTGTCATCGGGGATAAAAGCAATGTTGTAGAGAAGCAACTAATGTGCGACCACGGACCACAGCATAGGGACTAGATATAGCCAGAGGACCGCTACACGGCTGGATTCTGGGTGCAAGTTGCTACCTGCAGCAGCGCCAGGTGGGTTGGCGACTCTGAGCAGCCTCCGCACAGCAATGCGGACAATAGAGCTGTAGGCGGGGAAGAATAGCCACGCCAGGATAGAGACGGTACCCGGGGCGAGGACAAAGAGCATGCACGGGACAAAGTATCCCCAGGCCGCCCCGACCGAGATGGCAGGCGGCTCGACAGGGTCCAGATGGCGGTGCATGTGTTCATGCTGCTGTTGCTGCTCCTGGCCCTGTGGTCCAAGTAGTGCCTGCTGCTCCTCCGAGGATTGTCGCTGTGCCGTGGTCACACTGTTCACAGACACCGAGTTGCACCTCTCAAGGTGTAATCGCTGACGCTTCTTCTCGTGCGATAGAAATGAGGGGATGATGGCGAGTTGCCAGACAACAGCGCCGCCCGCAAGGTTGAAGAGCAGCCAGGACGGAGTCGGATTGCGGATGAGCGAGGATGACTGATTACATGCCCGAGCGGATTCGAGCGTGGTCACCGTCAGGAGGGCGCCGACATATGAGAGGATCTCGCCCATGATGATGGCAGAGCGGTGGGAGTCGAGCGCGGCGCGAAAGAAGGAGACGAGGCAGCAAAGGGGTGGGCCGACGATGGGGATAGTGGCGAGGAAGGGCGTCGTCGTCTCACCGTCGCTACCATCGCTTTTCCCATCACCGTCATCGAGTGGGAAACATTTGGTGAAGACGGCGCTGACACTGGGGTCGGAGTTGACAAAGAGGGTCCAGAGTGCCAAGCCCCAGCAGTACAAGAGGCAGCACGAGACTGGGTAGACTGTATTTTTCGACAGCACGACGCTCGCTACCTTTGGCGATAAAGTTGCGAACAGGTATAGTGGCCATCTGTGTAGAAATTTGTCAAGTGTCCATGTCAGTACTTGCCATTGTTGGTATTAAGACGTGAGGGAAGGTTGTGAAGTAAGATGGGCGGGTGTTAGGGGAGTGGCACCTTAGGTTGCGTACATGTGGCGCATTGCATCACGTGGAGCAAATCGTCTAGCTAATCATGAATTCATATGTGATGACTAACTCAACGACGCCACATGTCATTGAAGAGGCCTAAAAGCATTCCACATTTAGGCGTCTATGTGCCCTGCCAAATGACCTCCATGAGATGGAATGCTCCTAACGAATCATTCATGGGAGAGGCCTTCACTCCTATCAACAGGCCAGCTGTGTACCAGAGCTAATTATTTCTTTACTGGTCTTTTATTCTTTAGCATAATGATTTGTTGTTGAGTAGTATTAGTATTATAATTAGATTCTATTTTCGCCCTAAGAATAATCCGAGCCTTGCCTGCTTACCCTGGATACAGTCAACTGGCATGCGAAAGATTAGCACGCTCAGCACGTGCCCCGATCCTCATACCTCATTGGTAAACACCCCCCACAGCGTGACTCACTACCTGTTACAGAAAGGCCCTCGGCGCCCGCACACAGCCACTAATTCCCGAGCAAGACAGAAACATTAAGCTTAAATATTAAGGTTGTGGGGGGCGGTCTGCGCAGATTTGACTTCCAGAAGGAATCCTGATAATGGCACAGAATAACGGATTGAACACCGATCAACTTCTCTATTCTCAAGCAATGCACGTTGTCGGATTAACATCCTGCTTCTGAAACATTCAAATTAATGCGGTGGGTATAAATCTTCTTATTGAGATATTTACACGAGATACTCCAAACGTTCAAACGTCAAACATAACTCATCAGGTGGATCTGCCCAGCATTCTTCCAACCACCACAATTCTCATCACAGTTTCCGCGCTCTCCCTGGTCAACTTCTCCGCCTCGTTGACAGCATCGTCCAAAGTCATAGGTCGCTGAATGATGCAAGTAAAGGCATCAATTCCTATGTCGTAGTTTACTCTGGCTCCCTGGCCAATTGTTCCTGCAATGGCAATCACTGGGAGACCATGTTTTTTTGCGAGTCTGGCGACTTCGGCGGGGATCTTTCCTCTGGGGGTTTGGTCGTCAATCCCACCCTCGGCTGTGAGAACAAGATCACAGTCGTTGAAAATGCTGCGGATGTTGATGTACTGCATCACAATCTCATACCTGGGTCTCAAAGTCGCCCCAACCAGGCGCAGACCCGTTCCGAGACCTCCGGAAGCACCCCCTCCAGGAGCTAGTCGCACTGTCTTATCGCAGAGTATTCCTGTGGAGACATCTGCCAGTTTCTCCATAGCAAGACTAAGCCGAGCCGTTTGTTCCGGAGTAGACCCCTTCTGTGGGCCAAAAACATTTGCTACCCCGTCAGGTCCACAGAGGACATTGTGCCAGTTGACTGCGACGTCGATCTTGGCTTTGAGCACGCGACTGTCAACGCCAGACAGGTCAATAGAGCCGAGGTCCAATAGTGATTCACCACCCTGGGCGATTGGCAAAAGTCGCCCGTTAGTGTCAAACAGATTGGCACCAAGGGCCTGAAGCATCCCTGCACCGCCATCGCAGGTTCCAGAGTCACCGCACCCAACGAGAATGCGGGTCACCCCTGCGTCTAGCGCAGCAAGAATGAGTTGACCAACACCGAATGTCGTAGTCTTGCCAGGGTTACGGCAGCTTGGCGGCACCAAGCTGAGACCAGCAGCAGCAGCCATCTCCAGCACGGCAGTGGGCGGCTCATCACTGCTACGGCCCAGAATACCGAAGAATGAGATGATCGTGTCTCCTACGGGCCCGCTTACGGGGACTTGGTGAATTGAGCCTCCTGTCGCAGAGACGAGAGCTTGGGTAAAGCCCTCTCCCCCATCAACTAACGGAACTTTACGAACCGAAGCGTGAGGCTCGACAGCGAGAATTCCAGCTTCGATGCAATCGGCAGCTTGACTTGGCTGGAGGCTACCCTTGAAGCCTGAGGGACAGACGAGAATTCTCATGCTTGGTTTATCGATAGCAGAGCCCATGGTCATTTTTTGTCAATGGTCAAAGGTAATAATGTTGATGCGTGAAAAAGCTTATAACGAATAGGTGTAAACGAAAAATTTGTTTTAGCGAATGAAAGCTATCAAGCTGCAAAGCTGGATATCAAGCGAATGTGAAGATGAGACTATTTTTTGGTTTGAAATGATGATACCTGAACTCGGAATCAAGCATCAATATATACACAAGAATTCTACAGCTCAGAACATAGACCATGATGTTTCTACTGTGCGATCTGCCCTGTAATCGCTTCTACAAGCCTATTGAAGCCTCACACGCTATCTCTTCCCGCTCAGCCTCCCGAGAAAAGGCGTTGAAACATAGCTCAAAACGTCGACTGGAATAGCAACAGGTCGTATGCCTCTCTGCTCTCAAAGGAATAGCTCGCCAGATGTCTCCTGATGGAATTTCAATTGCGTCACGCGAGCACCTAAGCCACTGAGAATAAATAGATTATTCCACGAAGATTAAAGCTTAGATAACGAGTCAGGTGAGTCGAGACAGAGGCCGCGTCATTCATTGTCGTGTCGTAAGGCTGGGTAGATCATCACGTTTTCATGCCAAGTAATGGGTAGGCGAAAGATGTTGGAAGAGTGAGGTAAGGATTGACGGTCAAGGCAGATCTGGGGTCAGTTAAGCTTAATTAAGTGCCCCATAATCTCGTGGCTCTAGAAGTCCCCGAAGAATGGATGGCTGATGACAAGCCAACCTTAACCGAAACAACAGCCCCTCACCCCCCCCGTACGTGGTTGGTCCAGAGCTTAAGATGACCTCACTAAATACTAAAGGAATGGATGGGTTCTTCCAATCAAAGATTACCACGCGATTGGAAGGATTTATATATTTAGAAATACCCCTAAACAGCTGAAATGTAGCCAAGACTGGCTTCTCCAACCTTATCTGTCTAGATGTTGTAGCGCTTGTGGAACCCCCACACACACCTTCACGCTACGAAGAAGAGACCTGCCATTAGGTATGGAGAAACTTGGGATTCTGATACATGAACCTATACATAATTATCTGAGCCATATCTAATGCATCTCGGTATGACACCTGATAGAAGTATCAGTGATATGCATCAACCTGATTGGTTCTTGACCTCTGTTTCAGGCTCCATAACATCATGTCACCAAAAGAGAACATGACGTCTGGTCTTGGCAATGCTGGTTGAACAAATGAGGTGCGTCAAAACCGATAAGGCTTAGTCAAAACCATCAGCCACCACAATGACGACCATCTGCCTTGGTCAATCAGGACCAAGACCCGTGATTTGGCCATTGAGGGAAACGCAAATAATTCTGAAACGCGCATCTTATCAGGGTTCTAAGGCAAGTTTGCTAACCTGGGCTGGGCATTGGGCTCATTGTCATGGGTGACGCATTTGGGCAGTGCAGAAACACTCATTCCCGCCACAATTTTACGAGATGATGTGAAATGGCGTGTGTTGTCCGGGGCTTTACTGTCTTTGGCCAGGGCTGTGTTAGATCCAGGCGAATTTAGTCTTGACGTCCAGCATGGTTAATATTCCCGGCTTTTTCTGGAATCCGAGGATCCGTAAAACATAAAGATAAATGGAATCGTCAAATTTCCCAAGATGACACGGCAAAGGATCACTCAATCCATATCCATTCGCTCAACCTCATTCTCTCGTTTAACAGACACTATACATTGTTTGTGCCAGTATCCTGGTAGAACACAACCCTTTCGTTGTATTTCATCTTCACCTTACTATCGTTACTGGAAACATGAGCAAGAGTAATACCCCGACTCTCTCCAGAGCTGGCTCCCGTACCTCTCTTTGGAGGTCTTGGAGTCCCTCGCTTGACGTCTTGAATAGCTACGAGACGTCACGCCAGGATTATCCTTGGCTGTCACGCGGAGGCGAGGAGGATGGAGTATACGACTCTATCCCTCCAAGTCGCCCGAGACCAATGCCATCTCTTATGGAGATACCTGATGCCGTAAGCCAGTCCGACCAGTCTTCTCTAAAGTCGACCGGTGATTTAGAGGAACAGTCAGTCCCAGAACCTCTTCTCCAGACTCATGAGGAGGACCCAAATTTGGTAAGTGCTTGCGTGTTCACTTCACCTCTTTCCAAGGACAAAAGCTGTTTCAGCTCCGGGACGATCACTGACTTGTAAAAATAAGGTGACATGGGATAGCGCCCAGGATCCTTCCAATCCCCACAATTGGACCAAGCGGAAGAAATGGCTCTCCACTATTCTTGTTTCTTGTTTTACCTTCATCTCCCCTGTCTCTTCTACCATGCTGGCGCCGGCTTTACCCGATCTGGCAGATGAGTTCAACATCTCATCGGACTTTGAAACATACCTGCTCATGTCGATCTTCCTTCTTGCCTACGCTATAGGTCCCTTTCTGCTCGCCCCCTTGTCTGAGATGTTCGGAAGGGTCGTTGTTCTCCAGTCAGCAAACATGTTTTATTTGGTCTTCAACACTGTTTGTGGCTTTTCTCAAACGAAGCAACAGATGCTCATATTTCGCTTCCTGAGTGGTCTTGGCGGAAGTGCTCCACAAGCGGTATGACTTTTCAACCCTTTCTTTCACCAACTGACACAAACTGACATTCTTGCAGCTTGGAGGAGGCGTATTGAGCGACTGCTGGCGAGCAGAGGAGCGAGGAACTGCGACCGCCATTTACAGTCTTGCACCGTTCTTAGGTCCTGCCGTTGGGCCTATTGGTAAGCCATTCCAAACACTGAAAGCAAAGACATGCTAACCATGACACAGCTGCTGGCTATCTGACCCAGCACATAAACTGGCGTTGGATCTTTTGGGTGGTATCTATAGCCGATACTGTGGTCCAGGTACTTGCGTTCCTGTTTCTTCAAGAGACATACCCACCCAAGATCCTGAAGATCAAAGCCCGGAAGCTCCGGAAGGCAACCGGAAACAAAGAGTTGCATACCGAGTTCGAGCAGCGTGACAAGACTTTCTTTTCGCTACTGGCAAAGAACCTCAAAAGACCATTCATCATGCTGTTTACGCAACCAGCTATTCAGATCACTGCTTTATACCGTGCCTACCTATACGGCCTGATGTATTTAGTGTAAGCAGCCCAGGTCTTCTCTTTAATTCTTAAGCTCACAAAAGTCAAGACTTGCTTCATTTCCGATGGTTTGGGAAGAGCAGTACGACCAGGAACCTGGTCGAGCGAGCTTAAACTATATCTCCCTTGGTGTCGGGTTCGTCATAGGACTTCAAGTTTCTGGCCCTCTCATCGATAAGGTACTTCGACCTCTGACAAACCATATTTGACCTCATGCTGATACGTACTTAGGCTTATGCTACCCTCAAAGATCGCTATAATCATCCCGGAAGACCTGAGTTCCGTGTTCCGTTGATGTTCCCCACAGCACTAGTGACACCTGCTGGCCTGATCCTCTACGGCGTTGCAGCACACCTTCAGCTCCATTGGATCATACCCAATATTGGTGCAGCCATCTTTTCTGCAGGACTCATTCTTTCTTTCCAATGCGCTCAGACGTATATAATCGATTCTTACGAGCGATACGCTGCGAGTGCAACTGGAGCCGCGGCTTTTGTCAGAACCATGGCCGGCTTCAGCTTTCCTTTGTTTGCACCAGCTATGTACAAGAGACTTGGGATCGCGTGGGGAAATGGACTACTTGCAGGTACAGCTATGTTTATATGTTTGCTCGCTCCTATCGTCCTCTGGCGCTATGGGGAGTGGATCAGGAGGAAGAGTCCGTATTGTGCCGGCTAGAATTGGAAATATGAGTAATGATAACGAAAGGCAACACATGTAGTATTTATTAAACAAGTATATGACACTGTCCTAGACTACCGTCCATATGGAAGTACGCATTCTGTCAAGCATTCATTGATGAAAGTAACTGATGTGCTATTCACCGACAGTCTAGAAACACTCATAGTAATAGCAGATTAGTAAGAAATGGTTTGTATAAAATAAGCTACAGATGAAGAACAATCTCATCTAGGACTTCAAGAACCTGTTTATCTATAAGTACAGAACGCCAAACAGGACTTTGACTATGACAACTTACCTGAACATGAAATTCTTCATTCTCGAAGTCCACATTGGAAACAGCTTGTGACTCATCGCGCTGTGAAACAATTGGAATGTCATTATCTTCAGGAGAATCGAATGTGCCTTGAAGACATTTCAAGATGATTTCTTGATAGCGGTGGCCCATGCTTCCACTCGTCTTAGTACTGGCGGCTTCTTGAACGAAGTAATCGCGGACGACGCTAGCTTGCTCACAGTTGCGGAATCGCGAGGGATGAAACGTGATGGCTCGTTTCCATCGGGCAATTTCGAGCAGAATTATCCCCAGAGAGTAGACGTCGTGACTACGGTTGAATCGGACTGTCGGCAAACCCCATTGGTCTGGGTGGCGATAAATGTTCTCTTCGATATCCTCGGAGCCAGATCGCACAGAAGACAACCCTGTTTCAGGGCGTGAGTATTCCCAACCTGAGAGGTAGAGGCTCTGGAACAGATCCGACTCAGGTGATGTCATGGCCGATCTGCCAGAGGGTGACCCAGACGTTAGGAGATCAGCGGCGGGCGCGTTGAAGAAGAGAATGTTGTCGCTTCGGATGGATTTGTGCACCCATCCGATCGTGTGTAACTGCGCCACCGCAGCACAAAGCTTCCGTGCCAGCACAAAACGGTCGTCCAAGCTGGGAGGCTGGCCTTTGTAGCGGTCGAGAATCTGGGCCAAAGTCATGTATTGTGGGCTTAGAGACGGTGGGATTGGGAATGCAAGCACAAAACGTTCATCAAAGTAGTAGTAGGTACTGCACTGAAGCGTACGATATCGGTCTGGCTTGGACTCGTTCAAGATTCTGGCCAATTGACTGATACGCTTGTGGCTAGTTTCAGAAGGTTGTCCATCCTCGTCTGCCACGAAGTCCTTGTATTCAAGAAGTATCTTTTTGCCGCGGACGTCGACCAGTCGACGTTTCACTTTTGATGACTGGGCCGACGAAGACTGACTCCATGCTGGACTGGGTGATCGGGACCTGTGAGTTGGCTGCATGATATCCTTTGCATTCTCGTAGGCAAGTATTTCACGTTCCTCTTTTAGCTGAAGCCCTGACATGCCATAGATCAAAGATGGGGGATCCAGAGAGAGATTGACCAGCTGTAGGTCCTTTTCGAGACCAAGAGGATCCTGGTTACCGTAGACCTCTGACTCGCGGATTCCTTTCAGCAAAGCTGAGGGCTGTGATGTTTCGCCTATGGGCAGGGTCTGATGTCGAGCAGCACGCTCAGTGCTAATCAACTTGAGTTTCACAATCTGCACTAGTCGACCATTCCAACAATCGAGTTCGCGCACGATCTTGTCCACTTTTGACTTCTTGCTAAAGCCCCAGCGCAGTCGCCTGAAGACGGTTGCCGAGTGATGAGACCCAAAGCCGCTCTCAGGGTCGAGTACGGTCCCAAGATTTGGAGCCGTTGCTCCATACTTGTTGTTGACCAGCGAATACTGAGACTCAAGAGAGGAGCGGAAATGGCGAAGGATGCTAATAATATCGAGTTGCGTTTGCGTGTCGAACTCAGGAAAGATGCCCTGGTCTCGTGATCCATCAGGGCCGAACAGTAGTGTTTTGATCTCTTTGAACGTGCTTGCTTGGGTACTTAACGCAAGTCGGACGGTCTCCAAGTCGCCGCCAAAGCCCGCCGTATCGCTGAAACCTTGAACAAGATAGATTGTCAAAGTATGAACGACATCAGCTACGGCCAAAGCGACACCAACGCACTCCAGGCCTGACATGGTCAACTTGCGTTTGCTTTGACAATTCTGAGTTGTGAAAATCCATTTTATAAGACCACCTATTGAAGCGTCGCTTGCCCAATGTCGTAATTGTTCCACTTTCTCATAGGATCAATTAATGGGGTCTGGAGGCCTAAGCCATCGATGCAATTGGTTGCTCAGCTGATGGAACTATTGGCACTCTGCATGGTTGAGTGGTGGCAGTAACATAGCCGCCAGGGCTGAACAGGGCGAACGGCATGGCCCCCAGCAGAATATCCAAGACATTGGCTTGAAAGGAATCCTTTGATTGAAGCGTTAGAGTGGGGTGCCTCGTCTGCAGCTGCGCCTCTCGTTAGTTTGATTCTAGATCCGCCATCAGGCATTCAGCTTCTGAGAGACGGCGCTTGAGACAGCCTGATGACTAGCTCGGTCAAATTACAAAACGCAGCATATAGAAATCAATCAACTTTCAAGTCTTTGACGAGGAAGTCGCGCACCTATGTTTCACCAGGCTTCAGCAAATGTCACACGAAACAACGCGGACGACCAAACTCATCGCTATTCAAAGTTGTGAGTCCCACCATGAGTTGGTTGAATAGTGCTTCAAATTCTCGAATATGGATGACCGCACTTGGAATTCCAGGTGATGATCCGTATCGTTCCAGGAATACGGCTGCGGAAATGCGAAATTCCCATGTGCCTCGACTGTTTAGAGAATCGGCTTATGCTGGGCGCATTGGTAGTGGTGGCGTATTCGATGTATCATTACACCGGCACAGAAATGCTCTATACGCTGTCAAGAAGGCGAGAAAAGACTTCCCGGGAGGAGGAAAGATTGCTTTCCAAGAGATCCAAGTTGTCAGCAAACTCATGTTGCGGCATCACCCCAACATCATCGACATTCGAGGCTGGGACTGGAGCAATGATCAAATGCCCGTTCTCTTCACTTTTTTTGCTGAGCAAGGGACTGTTAGAGATTTTGTCCATCGCAACAAGAGCTTGTCGCTGTCGATAACTGAAAAACGCAACTTCGCCATTGATATTGCTTCGGGATTGAACGCTCTGCACGCTGCTGATGTGGCCCACGGCGATATCAAGCTTATCAACACCCTGGTCTTCCCTGATCCAAGGAACTCTGGAGCTTGGATCGCAAAGGTTGCGGATTTCAGTCATTCTGTCTTTGGGCTTTCGCTACGTCGACATACCTCATACCCCGGAACGGCCCTTTACAACGCACCTGAAGTCCGTGACCGACATGCGCATGTCCCGTCTGATCAGCTAGTCCGCTGTGAGTCCTTCTCATACGGCCTCCTCGTGTGGGAACTTCTACGTGATGGCGAAGAATACATTGACCCAGCCTGGATCGGTGGAGAGCCTGAAACGGACGGAACATCACGCCGAGAGCGATTTCTCGAACAATTACCAAAAAATGGTCTGCTCAACTTGGCTTTAAGTTTCTTGTGCTCGCGATATAAAGGCTCTTGTAGCTTTGACGCCAACTTATTCTATCGCGTCTTTGAGATGACTCTCAAGGACAGCCCGAGCTATCGTAAAGACTTGGCGACGGTCGCTATAGCTCTCGACTACTGTGATAGGTAAGCTGCTTCGAAAATTGACGTGACTGGCAATTGAACTTTTGGTTAACATTTCTTCGAAATAGAGCCAATATCGTCCATGGCACGGCGGACTCAGCCTTGGGCAGAATCAACGTCTGGGTAAGCTTCTACCAGTATTCGCGCCATTCCGAGGCAAAATGCTAATTCCTACTCGCTACGTATAGGACTTCAACCCATGGCAGAAGGAGTCTTGGATATCTAGAGCACAGTTTGTCGATGAGTTGCGCGAGAATCTGTCGAATTTACGGCAACCTAATCACGCCGAGTTCCACTTTCTTATGTCACGATGCTTTACGGAAGGATATGGAGTTCCTCTTAGCATCCCAAACGCAGTCAATCACCTGGCGGAAGCCGCCAAGCTGGGATCGATAGACGCTGTTTGGATCCTGGAAGCCTACAATGGTCACCTTCCAGGCCTTGAAGACTTTGGACCTGAAAATAGAACTGAAGCTCTTGGAGGTCGAAGTTCTGTTCTTGATACCATACGAGAGATAGTGACGATGGCTAAATCCATGACACCGAGGGCACGGGAAGGCCAACAACCTAGTACGACAGATCAGACTAGCACCCGTTTGGAGTTCTCAGACTACCTCCGCGCTTGGAACCACAGAGCTGCAGTATACACCCTCAGGCACGAGTTTACGTCACACTTGGGAGACGGATTAACAAAGTACGGCTGGCTTAGAGAGATAAACGGCATGAGAGATATTGCTATCCGCGCGAACCATTACGGCATCCTTCTTTGTAACGTCAACATCACCTACTTCACCCTGCTGGCCCCGAATGTTACAGCACCATTCTTGGAAGTATGTGCAAGTCTTGGATTCGAGTCTTATTTACAGAAGCCAGAATTGGTTGCCCGTCAAGCTGACCAGTATGCCGATACCAGTTATAGAAGTCAAGGTGAATTTTATCTTCGTCTTCTGGTGGCAGCAGCTAGAGGGGGGCAGTGGGCATTGATCAATCATCTAGTCAAGCTCATACTCGAGATATTCTCAGAAGAACACCTTTCCTTTGATACCCAACTGGGATCGGAAACGGGCGAATCGCCACTTCATCATCTCGCAGGTCTCATAGCTTCGGATGATGCCCTAGCTACCTTGATCGGTGCTCTTCAGTCATTAGGTATTGACATCAATGGCGTCATGACAGCTAGAAGCTGGCTCTTGCCCTTCGGTATTGAGCTATACGGGACTCCTCTCCAGGTTGCCATACGATGCAAGTGCTTACGCTCAGTCAAGGCCCTGGTTGAAGCCGGGGCAGATGTATCTGCAAGCTACGGGGACGCACCTCCACCCCTGATCTTGGCCACATCACTACACTGCAGTCGCATTGTTGAATACCTTCTTGAAAAGTCCTCAGGCGCACGACAAGCGATAGACTCCTTAGGGGTTCCCACCAAAAAGGGTTGGTTCGAAGATCGCTTTCCTGAAGTTCGAGGGGAGGATCCTTTCTATAATCTGATAGACACAGCGAGGCAATTTATGGACAGATTCTTGACCCCCAATGATAGCGGCGCTTCTATCTGGCAATATGATGAGTTGGATGGGTCTCCACTGATAGAAGCCGTCAGAAAAGGCCAAAGAGACCTGTCTGTCCTGGCGACTCTGATCACTCTAGGGTTCTGGCCCCGTTCAATGGCTGGACGCTGGACGCTACTCGAGTTAGCGCTTTCTCAGGAAAGAAAAGACCCTTTCCGACTTCAACTCCTCAGATTCTTGCTCAACCAGCGTGATATCGAGGAACTCAGCTCCTTCTACGAGTTTTCTCCCTGTCTTCGCTCTCATGCGACTGAATGGAACAACGGCTGGGCACAATTCTTCCGAGAAGTTCGATGCGCGGAGAATGGCCAAATACGCAGGTTGCCTTTGATGCACTTTCTCGTTCAAAGGCGCGATATTGAAGTAGTGAGGCAGATACTCGCCTTCTTCCCCTATGACGCACCCGGATTGGTCAGCCAAAGGAGCCGGGGAAATCTCACGCCTATTCATCTTGCAATATTGCAGAATGACAAACTGCTCTTCTGGATCCTGATCGACCCAATCCTATCCAGCTTGCGAGCCAAGGACATGGAGTTCAGCCGCAGGAGCCTAAGAGATATTGCACAAGATGACATTGACGCACAAATATCCCGAAAGACAGTCCAGAAATTCTGCAGGAAACTGGGCATGCCATGGGAGACTTGGAGCCACAGCCTGAATCTTTATCTCACTTACCGAGGTCCTGAGTGGCAAGTGCTCCAATTTGTTGCAACAAGAGAAGCACGACAGAGGCTCGCCCAAGGAGCCTACGGCATCCAGAACAAGTGGAGATCTAAGCACGAGAGTCACATCTACGCCACATTTTTGAATGGAAATCATGATGAAATCCTCAAAGCGCTCCAAAGATATGCCATTTGGTCTCTTGAATGGGAAGAGTATGGGCTTAGCAAGGCAGAAGACATCTGCGTGTTGATGAATGTCATCAGAATGGAGGAAGCTGCCAAAGAGAAGTATCGGTTGCTAAAGCCACGCAAGCTTAACTTATCAGTAAAATCGCCCTGGTGGGTGCCAGAGCAGTTTGTAACACTATATAGCACGCAGGGAATGCTGGGAAGATCGAAATCGGCGAGTGAGATGATATACGACGCGTACTTGCAACTTGAGCGTACGAGTCCATCATGGATTCCGTTACCCAATGACCAGGTTCATAAGATTGGCGTTGAGTGCGTAAGAGAATGGTTTCAAGGTGGGCATGGAGCGGAATTTGATGTCTGGTTATAGATTGGTGTGCGGGATAGATGTAGTATAATTATCTGGTTGAGGGGCAAAGCATGAAAGGTAATTTGATCAAGCTATTGCTTCCAGAAAAAGCCCTCAGTAACGATCAAATAACCAAAAGGTTCCATGTCAATGACAGTTAGTGAACCTGTTTTTCGGAGCATGAATTCAGTTGGCTGGTCGAGCGAGGCCAAACTGCTCCCGAGAGCTTATCTAAGCACAGTTTATGGTATAATTTTAGAAATTCGGACTGCAGTAGGTGGCAGAGAAAGCGAGTGAATTATAAACAGGTAAGGCTATACGCTATATGAACGAGAGATGTTTTTATCCCGATGCCACGGGAAAGCTGAAGACCACCAATGTACTCCGAACAAGTAACAACCAAATATGTACAGAAATAGAAAATAAACGAAAGATTTATGCATCCAGACTGAAATCGAACGCCTCCAAGCACACCCTGAGCCAAGAAATCTTTACAAACCCTCGCACCGGGCGCAGAGATGAGTCTTCCCATCAATTGTCACGGGGTCGGCGCCCGGGGTCAAATCGGGGGTAATAGGGTTAGCAAGGTTACCACAGCCATCAGCACCTTGAAACTGGTCGAAGCTGTCAAAGAGGGTGCATTTGGCCGCGGGATTGACAACATCGGCATTCAGCTCGACAGAGGTGATTGTGTCACCTGCATTGAGCGGGCTCAGCAGCACGACATCGTTGGCGTTAAACCACAAGGACGCCCCGTTGTTACTGTAGTTGACTGTTCCAACAAAGGGTCGCCTGCCATCGTTGCCGTCAAAGTTGGAAACGTTTTCCGATGAGTCCAAGGCAATATCGCGGCCTGGGGCGTCACCGTTACCGTCACCGCCCGCATCATCGCCACCATCAACTTGACCGAAGGGGAAGCACTTGCTGAATAGCTCCTGGTTGACCTCGGCGATCACGATTTCGTTAGGAAGCTCATCAGACTTGCCCAGGCCTCCAAAGATACCAAAGGAGACTCCAGCGCTAGCAGAAAGAGTTGCGCCAGCTACGGCATTAGGATCGTCGCAGACTCCGAGGTCAGAGCTAGCTTCGACTGCCGCTGTAGCTTCAAGAGTGGGTGCCTTGAGGTCGATACCGAAAGACGCGCCTTGGCCAAAGGCACTGGCCTCGACAGCCGCGATAAAAACTGGTCCAATGCTGGCGCTAAGTTCAACTGAACCGCTGAGTGTCGGGTCTTGAGGTGTGAATTCGAATTCAAGGTTATCAGAGTCCTCGCCCGTTCCGACACGGAGAGCTCTGTCATTAGCCGCGGTGATTGATCCTCCAAAGTTGGCTTCGATAGCCGCGGTAACAGGTCCGATGCTTCCACCGGCGTTAACGCTAAGGAGAGGTGCCAGGGTTGCGACTCCGGGAACGTCAAAGCCGGCGAGAGGAATGCTAAGAAGTTCCTTGTTGAAGTCGGCGGAATCGGTGAGGTCGGCTTCAAGCTTAAGACCCAAGCCAAGGTTGATACCGACTCCATCTCTCGTAGTCAGGGTTGCTGAGACGTCGAGACTTGGGGGGATAAATCCAACATCCAAGTTGGCTGTGAAGTCAACCCGGCCAGTTGTGCGGCAATCAACACAGTCTAGCAGAAGCCTGAGATCATCTCGGATGTTGATTTCGGCGATGTTCACGTTGAAAGTCTGGGCGAGGTCCACAGAGCCATCCGCTGATTGTCGCTTTCCAAGGCCAGCGCTGGCAGGGTATGAAGTACTGACTTGTACCTTGGCGTTCTCCATGACTTCACTCCACTCTGTTGCCTTTCCGGACAAGGTCGCATGCTTAGACTTTTCGTCGTAGGAGATAGACTGGACCAGGTAGGGCTGTCTGCGGTTGGGTCCACCGCACTTAGTACCATCGACAACAACGACAGCGGCATTGTCGGGGTCTTGGGTAACCCATTGCCAAGAGCTTTTAGCTTTGTTCAGGGCATCAGAGCTCTTGAAGCCGATGTCAAGAGCAGTCTTGGAACAGTCGAGAGAATCGACCCAATCGCCAAGACGCGCCATGTTGAGCATCTTGTTGTCGTCCTTGGGAGTACAAGTCATATTGGCAAAAGCAGCTAATGATAGTTAGTAATGTTGAGGGGAAAGGCTTGTGCATTGCTTTCACTTACTTCCGTCTCCCCAGAAGACCTCTTCCGATTCGTATAGAGCGGGATCAGGCTTCTTGCCGATGCCGCCATAATTGGTGAGCGGTTGAAGAGTGCGGCTGGCAGGGGCAGCGGTAGAGTTGCCAGGTGCTTGAGGTCTTACGGCCGGAGGTTGTTGCGCGGTCGGGTAAGAAGCGACCGTCCCGAGGAAGCTCATGATGGCCACCGCCTTGATAGAAGACATGATGGCGGACATATTGCGAGACCTTGGGGTGGTAGTGAAAAGACTTATAAAAAAAATCTATGCAAGTCTAGGCAAAAGAGCAGAGAATCTGGAAGCACCAACACTCGAAAGCAAGGAAAAGATACAAGAAAAAAGGAAATAGACAAGAGGAAATGTCACTTGTTGTCCGAAAGCCAGTGGTGATTGAGCTGATGATAAAATTCCGAAGCTGGCGACAACTATTTCTTATATACCTTTCTTCATATTCCATTATATCTTGAACCAGCCGGCTTCCGAAAGGCGGCAACTGGTGTAGCGGCCGAATCTCTGCCAAGAATAATCCCGTGGGCTATGTTTATTAGCCCTTCCCTGCACAAAAATCCTTTCAAAGGAATCCTTCCATTCACATCAGCCTCAAATCTTACACCAGCCAGGGCTATACTTCTGTCTTCACTGCTACTGGCCCCCAAACTTGATTAGCGAATGGTTGGTTGTCAAAATTCCTTTTGACTACGTAAAATATGCTCTACAGCATCGTAATAGGTTCCTTGACTTTTAGTCTCTCTCTAGATTATAGACTCGCTACATGGCACTGATTCTGAAAGTAGCTGCTGTTGAGCGGTGAAGTACAGTCATAGACAATAATTCCATCAAGTTGATTGCCAGGGTCTGTAGTAAAGAGGTGCCTTTCGATTATTAACCCTGCGGAACTTTGGTTTTAGCGATAGCCCAAAGTTCCAACAGGGTTCTTATCCATCCAAGCGGACGGCAAATGCCGCGAGGCTGGTAAAGAGGGATCTGGGGTTACCCACCAGCTTACTCGGCTGCGGGCTAGGAATGGGAATGCGGCACAGTAAATGGTAAGCTGGCTGTAGGATTGTTGGTTAAATTTAGAATCCTGGTCCTCTTCTCTGAGTGGTCAGTAGAGTAGCATTCTATTGAACAACAATGTTGCATCCAATCAAGTAGAAGCTAAAGCTATCATAGCTATTTAGAGAAATGGCAGTCGAAGGGCTTGGGATCAAAAGTAGATTCATCCTGGAGTTATAACAGTGGCCAAGACAATGGATCATTTAAGCAACGACTTTGCTCAAGGGAAGCCTTCTCGTCCCTGAGTGAGTCAATAAATACTGAAATCCTATCTCAAAAGGGGCAGTATTCCGTTCAAAATATTGGTAAACTAGCTACAGAATTCGGCTGCAGGTCAGACATAATCTATGGTATCTCCGGCATAAATGCGTGCTCGATTCAATTTGGAATAATCTGACATCGGCATTTATCCCGAATGTTTAGTGGACGAGGCTGACTGCCAAGACTTGTCAGATGAACACAACCCATGCCTCAGTAAGCGTTCCAGTACAAGATAGGAATATCGGCTTTAAACTTGTCAGCAACATCTGCGGGGTAATGGTATTAATTCTCTCTTACTCCTAAGTAGCCGTAGCTCCGAAGCAATTGTGTTGATTTCCAATCTATCTAGAATCCTGGACCAAGCTAGCTGCCCAACAGATCACATCTTCTTTCACTTCTTTCCGCAACATTTGAGGCTAAAATTAAGAATACATAGCACTGCCACAAATCCTCTATGCTCAGCCTTCTAGATAGAAGCTAGACTCTTTGTTGGGAGCTCTGAAGCTCATACAACTGCCTTGCCTCTATGGCTGCTTTATCGTCATCAGACTATGTAAAGTCTTTTAATAGTACTTTTTCTCGGGCATGGATTCCTTTGAAGTAGGTTCTTTAAGTATATCCCCGATGTATGCAAGATAATGTGCAAGTTTGATCTATTTTTTCTGTACAGAAACAATAGAGGGCAATCCAAGGTCATCAGACCCAGGAAGGTAACCTGGGTCGTAGCCAGCTCCTGTACCCGCAACCAGACAGCAAGACAAAGCTTTGCTGATGAAGATGTCTGACCCAGGGAAGATGATCAAGATGAAATTTTAGGAATTGGTAGGATTATGCACTCAGGACTACCTCGCATGAGAAATTTAGAGTCTTTTTGTGACGAAGCCAATTTCAGCCATAATTCCTCTGGTATCTCATAGCAGGGGTCCTGGTTTTTGGGTACTTTGGTGTAGCGGTCTTGTTGACACTTTTGCCGGTCCATCCGGCCTTGGCGCTTTCAGCGAGCAAGTACAGATTTTACCGGTCATATTAGGATCACATTCTCTGAAAGAGGTCCTTCTCACTGTTGGAAACCTCAAGCTCCTTGGCAAATCCGCTGATATAGTCTGCCGTGCCTTTCAGCATACCAGCTGCTACATCCCCATTCGGTGTCGAAGACGGGGTAAAGGTGTGTTCAGGGATAAAAGTCTTGAGCTTCAGAAAACTGATTTGCTCGAGAGCCGCAAATCATTTCCCTCGCTTCTCGTGATCGGACGACTCGCTGATTTATTGGTGACAATCGCCGTTGTAAGCGATATCACCTGCCACAACGAGTTCTAACTCTGGAACATGGACAAACGAGTTGGCGTGGGTGTCAACCGTGTCTCCGTGGGGGGCATCGTGTGGTTTGAGCAGGTGACCATGGATGTTGAACTCATTGAATCCAGGAAGAGCCTTAAAACTTGACTTGGCCTGGGGAAGACCAGAACCATCCTCGGAAGGAGGAAAGTTCTTGAACCAGAGCGCTTCCATGCTGGGAGGTGATTGCTGCTGGTCACTTCCCTCAACTACGCTCTTGGTTGTATATTCTGTGGATTCAGGAAAGTGCTCCTCCAGGGCAGAAATACCGATGAAGATATGTCAATGGGCGTGAGTGAAGACGAAGTACTTCCGAGTGCTACTTGCTGGTAGCTGGTACTTAATCCATGCTGCCAGCTCATGCGTGAACAATGAACACTAGTGGAGTACGACGGATCAATGCTGATCCGCGAGGCCTGGATAATGTCTATTACGCTGAGGGTCAGTGGCTACGAGGCTTCGGCTGTTCGCAGAGTCGTTTCGATGACCACAACCGGGTATGGTACAATCAATGAGTTAATCAATACTCTCCGGCACAAATTTACTCTCCAAGACGTAATGACGCTACTAGTGGGCTGTCACTGCTACTAGGTTTATTCATTCAATTTGGTCGCCTCCCCTCCACAACCAACATTCCTTGTTGGTGTAGCATCACTCCTCGGTGAAAGACGCTCTATGTCATGGCCTCAAAATTAAACGTCTTCCATCGTTCCCCATACCAACGTCAACATGCACACAAAATTGCATTCCGAGAGTCGGTGCCATTGGACACCGCCAGGCTGTCTGTAGCCGCCCTTTCCAACCTCGTCGTGCAATGTATTCTCGGCTTCCTCAATGACCAAAGCCCCGAGACTGTCCAAATTGTGGCATCGTTGAGTTCCTCCATGTACCACTGGGCTCGCTACATTCAACATGGCCAGATTCACGTTGACCTTGACAAGCGCAGTCACGTACGTGATCACCTCCATCTCATTGAACGCCTCGGACAATATGCAGCAGTCCGTATGCTCCGGATCTGCTGCAGCAACTACGATTCATCCCAAGAGGAAACGAGGGAGATCTTGAGTCTTCTCACAGAAAAATTGTCGGCTATGATAGGGCTGCGCCACTTTCATTAGGATGTTGCTTCTCCAGGACCGTGGAGCCCGGCCGACGTTAGAGGACCGGTGGCTGTGCCCATTCCTCTGCCCATTTTGGCAAAATTACCTTGCGACCTACGTTTATATACATCTGTCACGTTCAACCCGACTAAGGTATCCCACCTTCAGGCACGCAACTTTCTGCGTCGTCTTGTAGGGAATCACAATCTCTACGCCTTATCAGTCGGTCATCTTTATTGATGAGAAGTATTTTCTCGAGACTATACGAGTTCTGAGGAAGGTACTACGCTCATGTGCTAATTTTCAAAGGGTCTCTATGATGGATGTCCATTATCCCCGAGCATGCTGTACAGGCTATGGGCCTGCATTCGAAGGGCTTGGTGAGAAATTACCCGCCCTCAAGGACCTCGACATATACGACTATCCATGGGGAATACTGGGAACACGGCACTGCCAGGGTTATACTGGTAATGACCATGAGTGAAATGACTGGGCTGAGAAGTTTGATGGGTCGCGACCAGCTCGGCTCAACGACCTTTCGGGTACTCTGGGGGACGCTATAGAGCAGTGCTTTATTTCACAACCCAATCATAATAGCTTTTCGACACGGATGTATCTCTTTTTCAGGCTGCGAGCGTCCAAGTTCACTCTCAAGCTTGACGTGCATAGATCGATCGATCAGGAGTTCCGGCGGCTCGAAACCTCAGGCAGCCCAACAAGGTGAACAGATCTATCCATATTCGAAAAGTGGCTTGTTTTGGTGAGCTGAACGTGGGGTTGTGTCCCATTTCGCATCGCTGCAGAGAACTTCTTCCTTAATTGGAATTAGAGTTCGCACACCGGAGCCGTCCCGGGGGCGGGCCGCCTATAGCCGTACAGGGGGGGCTTTTGACCTTGTCGTTATTTGACCTATGGGAATTGCACATTCAACCAATCCGCTGATACTATTAATGCGCCAAGAGATAATTATCACAATTGACGGCGGCAAAAAAAAAAAAGGGATAATATTAATGTTGCAGTGGTCTGATACTTACACAGCCTCGACTTGCAATCGCAATCTAGACACAGATTACCATGAGACTAGCCCCGTTATAAACCACTGAACCAGCCAGCAAGCATCCTTGTAACTGGCGGCTTATAGGGATACCGATAGCTAGCTATTCTTTTGATTACACCGAAACTGGTTTGTCAAAGACCGAGAAAGTATCGCCAGTATGCTAAATAGACTCTTTATGCCGATATCGCAACACGTGATCTGTCACAAATTCCCTGTCAAGGGCCTTTCGTTTGCTAATGCCCTATTGCTATTTCGTCATGAGGAACGAAGATCTCCGATGATCCTTGACTAGAATTGGCGCGTCTTTTAGACAGCAAGCTGAAATATGTAACGGGTCAATTCAGCTATCCACATCACGTAGCTCATAGACGAATACAGAGACGAGCAGTTCCATTTTGTCCCGTGCCGTGTCTTACATCTCAGAGTAGGTAGGATAATACGTGACGTGGCTTGCATGTAATGAATTTTGGATACTCCTTGACTGGCCCTCAACTCCCGTGATATGATACATATTGTTCGAAGACATGCAAAGTGATATCTTACCTTCTGTTTTAAAACAAGCCGACGGATAGAATTACCTAGATCTCTCTAGCTTGCGACGAAGCTGAGCTGAGGCTGTAGTATATCAGATATTTTCATGGATGTAGATGTGACGATTGGTTGTCTATGTAAGACCTCTTCACATTCCTACGCGTCCATGCACTTCGAAGGCCTCAGTCCTCCCCGTATAGAATTGACGATATTCTATGGGTCTCTTGGTCAAAGACGTCGCTACATCGATACGTATCAGACCGAATTGGGAGACAGAAAGGAGATATTACTCAGGTATAAATAGATGGTTTGGTCCCTCATCTCAACTTCTTCGACAACAACAAACAAACCAGCCCACAAGAACACATCAATCACCTATTCATTCTTCATAACCTTACACTTCAGCCACAATGGGCAGCAAGGAGATCAACATCAAGTTCACTCAGGAGCAGGTCAAGAAGTACAATGACCAGGGCTCCCGACTCTGCTTCAGTGCTGGTGTCAGTTCTGGCAAGTCATCTGTTTTCAACGTGATTGCCTACGCGGACAGTGAGTACCCCTGGTAGAATTGGTTGAGAGATGAAACTGACATCAAGATAGCGATCGCTGGCAATGTCAACATCTCATGGTCAGACCAGTTCAAGATTGCCGCCACTAAGGATAAATTCTCCAGCGGAGGTATGAGCTCCATTTCCTAGTCACTTCTACAATTTTCATCTAGCTAACAATCCCTGTAGTCAAGTTCAAGGTTTCTACCAACACTGCTATCATCAACTTCGAAGAGACCTACACTCTCCCCAAGGATTGGACCGACGGTACTATTGCCAAAGGTGGTGTCCAAAACGCTTTCAAATTTGTCAACAAAACCGCTGGTGTCGCATCTGCGGTTGTCTACAAGCGCATCAATGGCCAGGACTTGCCTTTCTACATCAGTTCCTCTCCCGTCGACTCTGACGGCAATGAGGTAATGACTCCCAAGGCTGAAGTTGCTCTCTGGTTCCAGAAGGAGGGCGAGACTGGAACTATGGTATCGGTCAACTCATCTGACATTTCCACCTTCAACTTCGAGAGCCGCAGCAGCATCAACTTGAAGTGGGACAACTCCCACTTCGTTGAGGACAACTAGGGTGATCTTTAATGAACTTCGTTTGTTTTTAGGGGGCAGTTCGGCTAGCACCGATACTGTGTTTATTAAAGTTGAGAAAAGGGCCATATAGTGTAATACTATCTCTCCACCAAATGCCTGGCTCCCCCAAAGTGACGACTTCTATTTACTTATCAAGTTTCTTCGTGTCCGTTGTTATCTTTAAGGGGTATGTTTTCAAACATATCGTCCAATCTCAGAATAGGTTGTCTGACCAAGAGGAAGGACTCATCCTTCTTTCCTTGAATATCAGGCGAGAGTTGAGGTTTGCTATCTTTGTAGATCAGTTTGATCTTGGTCCACGGAGTAGACTGATTGCCATAATCATAGATTATAGGGAGGTTCTCCAATAGATTGAAATCCAGTCCTTGGCGTCTCTTCAATGTGTCTTTCTTGGCAAAGAAGAAGAGCAAAGTTCTTGTGGGCGTGATAGTACCTGCTTTTTCGCTGAGATCAAGTGGCTCTACGCCGTCGCTGGCGATAAAGACGGGCGTCGTATTATCCTCCACGGAGCCATGCAAGTCCAAAGCCATGTTGAGGACGACAGAGCAGCTTATATCAATTCTGTACCCAAACGCATCCCTATCGAGAGTGTCAACGTCTTTGTTTACTTGGACGTCCACAAAATCCCTCACTATAAACTCTTGACCTCCGGCGATGGGCACTGGCTCCATGGCTTTGTCAACCATGACTTTCAATTGAGCAATATGTCAGTTATGTCAAAATGTCTAGTCACTTTTGGAAACTCACCACCGTGCCTGCGCCCGTACTCGCTCGCTGTGATCGAATGCTTTTCATTCCAAGCAATCGTCTTTATGGGGGCGATTGTTTTGGTATGAGAATTCTCAGCTTATATGAGGGTTAGCAAACCGTTATCGTTCAATGTGAGTCGACAAACCTGATGTCCATCCTATGACGTTATAGATGGGGTCTTTTGAGTTGTTCCAAGTAAAACCCCAAGCACAGCAGAGATCGTGGGTTTTCCCTTTGACTTTAAGAAGGTCCTGGTCAAGTGTTATTTGAACGCTATACCTCGAAGGACGTTCAGCCATCTCGCGCTAAGTTGGATAAAACGCGATCCGTAATCAGTTGATATATCAATTAACAATAGGTGCTGTTTCTCGTTGTCTCTCTGCCTAAAATGCGTAAGAGATGAAATTCACGGCTTGTATAATGTGACTTAAATAAGAGAGTAGGGCAGTAGTTACAGTGTTTGAGCGGGGTTAAGTAAGCTAAGAGATGGAATGTTACGACCCTCGCGGTTACGTCACATATACCCCAGGTATTTCCCCCAATCAGCGCGGCCTTTGCCTAGACCGAGCCCCTTAGCGCCTCAGTCCACCCTAGACTATTGGCATAATCCCAGAGACCGAACCCAAAACACCATCAGTCTACTTAGTCCACTAGAGATACCATCTCAATCTAATCTAAGCACTCAAATATATAGAGCATATTTATTAGTACTTTTATAAAACTTAGCTCACTCGATATTAATATATTTATATAAAGAAAAACTTCTCCACCTTAATATGCCTTACCCTTATTATTAACTATCAAGAGATATAACATTTCGCACGACTTAGTATCATACCCTATCTTATTTGCTAACATAAACCTACTACAGACTAGCTTATCCCTTAGGAACCACAACCGTCACACTCTAATTCTAAACCTAAGCGCTTAGAATCTCTGAGGCAAGGGTAGTTTCATCTAGGCTAGCATCTGTTTCTATCAATCATCTAAGGCTTATTTCTTTCTGCATAAGCCTTAAGGTTACACCCCTACTAAATACGAGAATTTATTAAAGAAGAAAATAAGTGCTCGCAGTTTCTCTAAGATAAAGGTTGTGGTTTTTAAAATAAAAGGGGATATGGAAAAAAACGATAGTCCTACGGTTGATATAGTTGAGAGCTAATAATTTTGGAAAAATAAGGATGGTACTAAAACAAAAGGGGGCAACCCCTTTACAGTGGTAGATTAAGTAATACCTTGTATATATCTTCGGGTCTAGACCAAATTATCTTGTCCTTAACGATTCCCATGGAAATAGTTTTCAAGGGCGCCACATTCGGGGTTTTGCATAACCCCAAGCGTCACTCAGGAGCTCGACATTTAGCTTATCGTACAAAAATGGTAGATACAGTGTCGTCATACTCCCATCCTACATACTCTGTGCTGACCTGGCTGTCGGAAGAGAAGTCGCCGTCAATGACGACGGCTACAAGAGGTGGGACTAGCCCAAACTCAGAGGCTCTGCGCTTGGCCTTACCCTCGATGTGTGCGGTGAGCGTCTCAACACAGTCCTGATCCACGTATAGGCAGTAGGTGAAGCGAGGGATTCGTCCGAGGGGCGTGTTGAAAAGATCCATTGAACTTAGGACTCGATTGGCAATCTGTTGGTCGCGCCACGAAACAAAATGCTGACGCGCGCCGCCCTTGCTCACGTTTGTGTTGCTGCCACCTCCAGCGACAGGGTCGACGATGGTAAATTGGGCATACTGCATGAGCAGCTCGTCGCGGTGGTAACGCTGCAGCATTTCGCGGACGGTCTCCCTCAGAAGGTAACGATTCCAAAGATCCTCATCGACGTGTGTGGCACGATAGATAACGAACTTTCATTCATGACAGTTGATCTCGCTCATTCACTTGATGATTCTGCAGTAGTAGCCCCCTTCAACCCACTCTTGTGGAACATCGGGGAGTATGCGAAAACGGTGGAAGGGGCATGGACGCCCGACTGAGTCGAGGGCATGACTAATAGAGCCATTCCCAAGAGCCTCAACAACGGCATTAATGTCGTTTATAACAGTTGATATAACATCATCGGAAGTGTGTGTGGCCCCAAGGCTCTCAAGTAATTTGTGACGACCAGGAGAAGCAGTAACAAAAATGCTCTGGCAGCCACTGGCCTTGGCAAACTGCACAGCACAGATTCCCATACTACTCGAGGCACCCCAGATGAGAATTGGGCGTTGATCCGGGCGAGCTAGGCAAGGGCAAGCCGAAGAGGTTGAAAATGACATCGGCTGCAGTCATGTCTACTACGGTCAAGCTCCCAGCATGGCGTTCCGGCAGATTCGCGGGAACCCTGAACGCCATATACTCGGGACAAACAAGGTAGCTGTGGTAGGTGCCATGTTTACTTTGTCGGCCAAGGCGAGTAGGCCCGTAACCAGCAACCACGTCGTTCGGTTTGAAGTTTGAGCCTGGAGGTGAGGTAAGAACACGACCACAGAAGTCGTATCCAATAACAGTTGGCCAGGTTCCCAAACCTGTAGCGTGCCTGATATGTGCAGCATTAATTCCAGAATAGGTGTTCTCAACAAGAAGCTCTTGTCCGTTGGTTTCTAAAGAAGAAACAGTGTCTTGGACGGAGAAACGGCTTTCCTAATCGACGTATGACGTCTCGTTGTGTTCAGAGGGGGTTGGGACCATGTTGTCAAAGCGTGCCGTGCTATTGCAAGTTTCGATGGTACAGACCGATACTGAAAATCACCGGAGAGGAGGCATACTGCAGACATATTATGGAGTTTCCGCAATGCTTCGGAATATTGCTATTCACTGAAAATCACGTTATTGAACTATATCAACACTGCCGATTATGAGCGACGCGTTTATTTACTCCCCGAAAGCCACTTACGTGTAAGGTTCTAGGCCCGGCTTTACTTCTTAGGTCTATAATACCGGGGAACCGCGCAGTTTCATTACTAGACTAAAAGGGTTTCAACTTGAAGCCAAATAGTCTATCAAGGCCTGATTCACAATCACGCAATTATCACGATATTTTCGCTCGGATTAACTTACGGCTTAGGAATGTGCCATACCTAGCATTACGTGTGATGTGTAGGACGATCCCCTTGTCTTGAGGCACAAAAGAATGTGATTAGGAAATTCGGTAACACTCAAATTCGCTCACAGCAGTATTGTTGTTATTTTGTCATATCTGCAAGATGTATCGGATCATAGGGTACCCTTTATGGTTGCCCTCAACTGCTTCCACCAGAGTCACAGAACGAGTTAAAATGATTAGAAGACAACATGGATCATTTCCACTAACGTCCATTCAAAAGTACCATACCCCTCTCATATCGCCTTTAATGATTACAATGCCATTCTTCCACGGTGAAGTATTGTATCTTGTTATCATTGCTTTTTCCAAGCTTCCGAATGATATTTCTGCCTGACTTGCTTTTAATGTTACTGCGCAGAAACCCGAACGTCATAACGGCCCTGATGATAGCATGAGCCAATCCCGACAGGTACCACACTATCCTGGGTAGCGATCAGCTCTGCAAGTAACGCATGCATACTTGATCAATCGGATGATCAGCCTCACACAGCAGGGATCACTGCAGAGAGCCAGCACAAAGGTATTTAGTGGGCCTTATAGACGTCATCATACTTTCAGCTGAGGCAGTATTATCAGGAACATTTTTACGATGGCGAGAGAAATTAAGTATGGTAGAATCATAGTATATGTATATATTGCAATGTACATGAAGCCATCTGCACTAATGACTCCCAAATCCTCTAATATGAACAATTCATTAATACCCAGTGAGCTGATCCCGGGGTGCCAGGTGTCCGGCAAGAATGATTAATGCTACTGGAAGTAGCTGTTTTGTCGCTTGCTAAGGGCGCATTTACTTGGCGCAGACCTTGGCGTACAGGTTGACGGGGCTGGGGCAGCCGTAGACGATCTTGTGGCTGGGAGTGCTGTAGCACTTGGCGTCGTTGGCCTTGCAGTCGAACTTCTCGCAACCCTCACCGGGGCTGAGGATGTTGTGCTTGCCAGCGAAGGGGTTACCGTACTCACTAGTAGCAGTTAGTATCATATGTTACCAAGCGGTGAGAATGTACACTTACGTGCTGAGCTCGTAGTAAACGTTGTTGGGGGAAGACTGGGAAGAGTAACCGAAGAACAGAGGCTTGGTCAGGGTCTTGGTGGTAGCGATCTTGACAGTAGAGCCACCAGCGCGGAGGTTCTCAGAGAATCGCTGTCCGGGCTTGACAGTGGTCAAGGGGCCGGGAGCACCACCGTTGTAGGGGTGAGACTGGACGTAGATGGCGGTGGTGCAGTCGTTGATGACAATGGCCTGGTTGGCGGCAGCAGCAGTGCCGAAGATGGCAGTAAGGGCGGTGAGAGCGGAGAACTTCATGTTGACGGTTTGGTTGGGTATTAAGAATTGTTTGTGTATTAGATTGTTGAAGATGAGAGTGATAGTGAGATGATCCAAAATCGAGAATAGCTGGCTAGAAGCTGGCTCTTAAGTAGGTGAGATTCGCATATACAGATCTTAGATGAGTTGAATAGAATACGAACTATTCTGCACTAGCTGCGCCCTAAGATGACCTATACGAGCAGGATCCATCCGTGTCCATCGGAGAAACTCGACCTCGTGATATTTTGCGGGGTTAGAGGATCAACAAAGACAAGGCCCTATACCGGATTTCTCCCCTAATGCTACGTGCCGAAACATCCGACAGGCCGTCCGACCGCCCGTGCATAGCATCGTTATGGCATGGTTCATTTCTTAATGATTATGCTTAGCTCGTATTCACGAGGGTTTATATGAGTTATTATTAGACAACAAGGCTAGCCAAGAATGATCAGCGCCCGCCTTACCTCATACTGCCGCCCCACACGTGCTGTAATCTTGAACTTGGTATGTGATTCTGCATCGGGAGATTCTAGAGACATCGGAAAATTGTGAACTGGTATGTTTGGCATTCCTGATGTTCTGTCGCTTGGCGAAGCAGAGTTAAGTCATACTGCCTATTACAGACACTACGTATTGTTCCAATCTGATTGACTTTACGGGAGCAGCCGATTGGGACACTAAGACAGGGGAATGACGCCATGAGACAAATAAGCGGTGTCACTGTCAGCTTGAACATGTGCAGTGGCTTCAATTGACATGTGTCTGATTATGCATATAATACACAAATCGTGCGACTTGAACTTATTTCACAAGGGACACTGCGCAATGCACCGAGACAGCTAGGCATTAACTACCGAGCCAGGCGGTGACAGGCAATCAAACTCTAGAAAATGAATTGACAGGTGGAAAAGTTCTAGACGTCACCGTGGACCCCGACGGGGCTGGTTTCACCCACACAAGGTAAAGCCCGGAGCTAATTTAGAGCCGCGGGTGGAACCACCCGTGTAGTGACGTTCCATTCCCGCAGGCCTCAGTCCGAAGGCTTACAGGGTAGATAGTGCCATTCTGAGTTTATCGTGAATAACAAAAGATCAAAAATGATCTGAGCATGAACTCACAGGGCGGTGGATCAATCGTATGCAAGGTACATTCCGTGGCTGAATCTTCTTCTTTATTTCTGTGATGAGGCTCCAAGGATATGCATGAATAGGTCGGTAGCACTCTAAACGGAAATGTTACATTGGTGTAGGCTAGTGATTAAAACCTACGTTTACCTACGAGTTCACGACCTGACAGGAAAACTGAGAAGCCACGCGATTCCTGTGTGCATCACGTAGATGGGTGATTTGAGGTTATTTGCGGTATCGTCAGCTTACTGCAAGAGTGGATTTGCTTACTCGCTATGCAAGGAGATTCGCGAATATCGAGATGCGAAAGTCAGCGTCTAGGGTACACAGTCTTGCAGTCAGAACTCAACACCATAATCACTTCACGTAGTTTCCACGACTGTCTAGGAATGATCAAATTATTCCTCCCCATCCCCATAATCTTCTTCTTCATATCCCAGCTCCGACTCCGGCGCCGGCTCCAACCGACGACATAGTACACAATCGCTGTCAGAACATTGTCTGGTCTCGTAACGATCGTAACAATCTTTCCAATTGACGTTAAAGGCTGGAAAATCACGATCGTCGCTGTACTCCATAAATCTGAAACAAAAAGTCTCCTTCTCGCTGTCGAAAGATTCGTGAAAGCACTCGGAATCAGGATCGTGTAGCTCATCGCAGCAGGGTTCGCTAGGATAGGAAAAACGCCACCCTTCCGTAAACCGACGCTCATCTTCCTCGGTCCAGTCACCACGGCGTTTCAAAAAGCCAGCCGCAGCATGAAAGCCTTCGCTCATTGCAAACTCCACAGCTCTAAGGAATTGGCCACGGCCATTTCCTGTGATAAGAGCCCCATGATGGATCAGGTATTCCAACATATCGATCCTGCCATGTTCTGCTGCGCCTTCTAGCGCTGTCCGCCCATCCTGCTTTGCACCTCGAGCATTGATTCGAGCTCCACGATCTATTAACTCACGTGCTATGCCAAGGTGCCCCCCTATGGCAGCAAGCTGGAGAGCTGTGGCACCTCCGTCGGCTGCTGGCGGTGCGTTGACATTTGCTCCCCTCTGGAGAAGATAACTTATAAGTTCCAAGTTACCTAACTCCACTGAAAGCTGTAGCGGAGAGCGATGACGTCCGTATTCATTGATGTCAGCTCCAGCACACAACAAACAATCTACTAGTTCTTTATTCTGGCGGCGCACAGCGATCGATAGCGGAGTTGAAAACCCAGGAGGTGATTGAAGGAATGCATCAAGGCGCTGTTGGTATTTGGCCAACAACTCCAGATGTGGGAAGCTTTGATTATGGGCGATGTTGGTCCAGGTAAGTATATCGGCCTGGTAGCTCATGCTCAAGAGCTTCTCGAAGCCGGAAGTGTTTGGGGTATGGGAAGCAATTGCTAGAGGACTTCCATAAACGTATGAGAATGTTACTTCCGGTACGCGCCAAAACATATGGATGTCAGAAAAAACTTCGCCGGTGATACGTTCTTCTGCATCCAGACAGATAGGAATCAATGCAGAACTAGGTTCACTGGCACCTGGGAGATGCTGGAGGACCTTTTGCAGATAATTGAGGTCTCCGGACATGGCAATCAGCCCAACAGCTGTGCCTTCCAGAAAATGGCAGTCTGATTGTACAGGACGATTGGTGAGGAGCATGTCGCAAATGGCCGATTTTCCGGCTTGAGCTGCGGCGCATAATGAACCTGGGTCGTAATGACCATTATATGCTTCAGCCACTTGGAGAAGGATGTCATGGTTTGAAAACGCGATGGCTCCTTCTAGAGAAGTCGTCCCATACTCGTCCGTATCTTTTAAATCGGAACAATAGTTTGCAATAAGTGCCACCAGGTCTAGGTCCCGATAGCGGATGGCTGAGACAAGTTCCCCCCCGAGAAGTTCCGCTCCATAATGCAATAGTGTTTGAACAACCCGGAATCGCCTCTCGATCTCATGTGGATATGGCGAACTCCCTCCGTGAAAGCGAATACTATCTATAGCATGCTGTAGTGCACTTTTCCCTGAGTTGTCCCGCTCGTTTGGGCTGCCGCCAGCTTTTAACGCGGCGAGGAGTGTCTCGTGAGATTCGTACGCTGCGAATTGCCATACCTCACCTCCAGTCAGCTGTGCACCACCCTCAATCAAGGTATGCAGACTATTCTCAATGACGCGATTTCTAGCTATGTCGAGCAATATTCTGAATGTACTAGGTGATGATTGACTGTTGAAAGCTCCTGTAAAAGAACTGCAGACCCTCTCACACTCTGAACAATCATCTGCATCGATAGTTGCATTTGCGTCTGCTCCTTCTTGTAGAAGAAACTGTAAAATATTTTCGTGGTTCTCAAATGCGGCGAGAAAGAGGAGAGCGGGAGAATACCCATTGTAAAGGCGTAGGAGTAGCTGGCATGTCGATAAATGACCAGATGACACGGCCACTTCTACGGGTTTGATGCCGCGCTGGTTGCGGGTACAGCCAGTGGTAGGAGAGATCTCATGTAGGCGAAGGATAGTTGCATCGTCCCCTTTCATGGCAGCAGCAATGAAGGTATCTGCTGTAACAAAGGGGGCCTCTAACTGGGAAGGGTCAAGGAAGGCGAAGTGATTCAAGACCACATCTGTAGCGCCACTGCCAGTCTTGATAGCTGCACTTAATGCAGTCTCCTCGAACAGTGGACCAAGGTCATGATGGACTTTCATTGCTTTCGTCGGGTCAACCACTAGTTTCAGAATGTCTCGCATAGAGTCCAGATCTCGGAATTGAATCGCCCCGTAGAGTCTCTCGTCCAGGTTAATTGAGACCCCATGCCGGACTAGTAGCTCGATGATGCGATACTTGGTGGCACCAGGGTTAATCGAATGCAGTGTTAGGTCCACGGTTGACGTTTTGGAGTTACTCCTGTCGCTAATATCCGCGCCGAAACTGAGAAGAAGCTCTACTAGCTCTGTATGACTTGATTCAACCGCCAATTGGATGGGCCGCGCCACTCCGTAGTCTGATCTCCAGTTTAAGTGACGAGGCAAGAACTTGAACTCGTTGTTGGGGTCCAGGCCAGAGCTGAGCAACCATCTGATAAGATTCAAATTTCGTCTTGAATGAAATCTCTCATGTGTAGCCCAGTGAATTGCATATTGAAAGAGATTTTCCATGAATGCTCTAATGGTGATGTCATCGACATGAAGCCGCTTTAGATCGATTTGGAGATCTAAGATACCGAGGCCTATGAGAAGATCATGAACCTCTTCGCATGCGTCCTTGTATTTCAGGTTTTCTAGAAATCCGTTGGAGATTTGATAGATGATCAACTTGAGGCAATGTGGGATGGCATCTTTTCCCGGGCAGTGAAGGAGGGTTTGAGTGGTTTGTAGATGTTCCCCTTCATACCACTCAGGCATTGTCTTACCAATATGCGTGGCCATATTAGAGAGGTGTTTGAGCGCACCGCTTTCCTGAATTTGCGTGATCCTGTGTCCCATAGTCAACTTGAGAAGTTGAGCTGGCATTGTTCGAGGTATAACATTGGAAGTAACACAGGAGGTTTCGAGTCCCAGAGAGCTGCGAGCCACTGCAGAAAACAACGTTAGTGACTTTCAATATAACGGCTAACCCTCAACTCACGCGCTAGATATGTGCCTTCAAACTTCAGCCAGGGTAGGGAAGCCGGCCACTTGTCAAACTCCATCGGCATATACGGTGGAGTACACACAGTAAGGTAAGGATTAGTTGGCGATGGTGGAGGGGACCGAGCTAGTCAGATCCATTAGCCTATTGTTACTGGAAAGGTGCTCAGAGGGATGGGTTCTTTACATTGAGCAATCTGGGCGAAGATGGCGGTCTCGCGGTGACGATTGATGGCTTTGTTGATGGCTGACTGTTTGAGTCGTTTTCCTGAATGGATTATGTCGGTATCCTTGCCTTCCCGCTTGCGTTTCGTGATCTTGCGGTCGATGTACTGCCATGTGGACTTGCCCAAGCTTTTTGAGAACCCCCATTTCTTTAGTTTATACTCCAGTTGTGCTTTTCTGAGCTTTTGTCAGCGGACGAGCGAGGAGGTAATCGTGGCGGCACAGACGTTACAAAAAAGTCCGGGCGTGATAGGAACTTGACGAGTTCTTCCAAGGGCATGTTACACATGAGATATTGATACTGAATAGTATCCTTGTACTGAAGCCACTGTTCTTCTGTCGGCGAAAGATGTCCGGTTTCCGTAGCGGGGCGCATCAGTGACGTATTTCGATTCAGCTGAAAATATTCAGGGTCCATGATGGAAGGCCGTGGAACTGAAGAAAGGATAATGAAGGCAAGAGTCAGGAACAGGACTGTAGTCGTTTGTAGAGATGAAACTAGCGAGACCGAGATGATCAAGTATTGGGGATCATCGCTTATTTGTACTTGATGAGGCTCTGGGAACTTTGATATGATTCGTCTGAGCCCAAATCTGAAGTGGCTTGCCAAGCTGCCTTTAGAGTGAGACTGGGCGTGTCTGTTAGAGGCTGCGCCGGGTTGCTCAAGGGGGGAACAGGGTGGCCTCAATCTGGCCGCATGATCCACTATCCTAGCCGTGAGTGGCTCTACTGATCATGGCGACTTTGTGATTCGTCACGACCCAAATCTGAACAGCAGGGAGCGCTTGTAGTGTTGACTCTTGTTTCTATTCGTTTGCCATGTCTAGTAGCGTCATTGGCTGAATCCGAAACCTGAAGACCCCACCGCCCTGGCAGTACGGTACCGACGTACCGACCTGGGCTAGCCATGTCAATGGCTGATGTCCAAATCTGAACTCCACTTCATTTTGAGGCTTGCATACTGTAGGACACAATAGAAAACAAACACAGTCTGTGATTTCATCCAGGACCTGGTGGTATTACGTTATTTAAGAACCTCTTCTTTCTTACTATGCTCATACGTGGTATTCTTGTGTCAACTCATTGGAAGTACTTAACTGCACAAGCTCACAACACGCTGCCAACACATACTTTGCGTACGCTGAACCATACAATCACATTTCCCCATTTGTTTCATACCTGAAACAACTCAACCTCTGGGGACACCATGAACATTGAAGCTATTGTCGCGGTTGTGACCTTGGTCGTTGCGGTCCCTCCGACCCTTTGCGTCCTCTACAAGTGGTACCGTCGACGACAATGCACAACTTCATGTAAGCATTTCGCTCATTAAGCTTGTTTAATAAGACTTGAACTTATTTATCAACGTGCTAACCTATTGATTAGCTGCAGAACTTGGTTACCCGCTCGAGCAAACGGAACCACCACTCAGACGCCAATCACAGATGCTTCTTTCAATATCAGATCGCACGGTCACATTTGGCATAAGAGTTGAGAATGAGAGCTTTTGCAATCAGGATCATAGGACAGAGAGACCTTCGAGAATGCCTGAGATACTGGATTGGAATGAATAAAGCTCCTCTGTTAAGTCACTACAAGGTTTATCAGGATAGTCGAGGGCGTAGGGCGGTCTTGAACCATGAGGTAAAGCTAGCGGCGGATTAGAAAGGTTACATTACATCTATTGTGTTGAGATTACTTGATAAACCCGAAATCATTTGAACTTATAACTCCTTTGTATACCTGATGAATTACCTTAAACCTTTAATTGGTGTTCAAGTTACCATATAGCAGCTCTAGCTTTTATACATGGCAGCTTCAGATGCCTTGAAGAGTAGCCCAAGTTATGTCTCTAAAGGACTTCTCACGGAATGTAAGATAACTTTCTGGCTCATAATTGCTATCATAATGATTCATACTTTACTAATCGCGCCTTTTCGAAGCAATTTCGCGTTTTCTCGCAAAGCTACTATCCCTAACCTATTCAAACCGACCATGTAGGAATTTCAGCAAGTAAGCGCCGAGTATTGCAAGTCCTCCGAACAGGATGAGAATCTGGTAACCGTACTTGTAGTGAGGAGCATCGTAAGTAGGGAAGAGAACCACTACCATCCCATGTTAGTAGGCTTCCCATGAAAAGATTAAGTGTCTGGAAGCCTACTTACAAGGTAACCATGTTGAGAAACTGTACGTAAAGATGTTCCCTGTCGCGACTAGAAGTTGACGCAGATTCGGGTCGGCTGCGTTGAGATGATGGCCCCACGACTGAGCGTCCATGCGTTAGCAAAGACATGATCAAGTTTTCGATGGGACCTGCTTCTTACAATGATGATAGGCTGCGCTGCACTTCCGACATATGACAAGAAGTACGCAAATAGTCTTGCATTGTCAGGTATGTACCAGACCGCGAGCAAGATATTTGACACCATAACAGCAATCTGAATGATAACAGATGTGGTCAAGCGCGCCTGAGTGGCATCAACGATTCCACCCGCCAAAAAGGCTGCCACTACACTGATCGCATTACCGGCGGTAGGTAGAACGTTTGTTTGCACCACACTATAGCCCTTGTCTTTGAGGTACAGGTTAAAGTAGTTTGTTCCGCTTCCTGATTGAGCGACCATCCTATAGAGCGTCAGCACTAGGGCTTGCGTAGAAATGTTGTGCAATAATTCTTTACAAAGCACTTACAAATAAGGTAGAATGAAAACCCAAAGTCTCCAGTTCAAAAACACGCCTTTCAAAGCTCGTACGGTCAGCGGTTGAGGCGCGACACGACCGTTGTTTTCCGCCCGTCGAATGCCGTATTCCCGGTCCTGTTGATATAAATTAGTCCTTGTTCAGAATGACTTCTTGGGCTGTTTTGAAAGATGGAGAATAACGTACGTCTTTCTTCCAGTAGAAGGCTCGAGTTGTATGTGGCAGATCAGGAATAGCAAAGAAGCCCCAGACCGCGATGGGGATCGAGATGATGCCGTCAAAGATAAATAGCCATTGCCAACCGGCTAGACCGTGTCGTCCTCCAAGTCCTTTATACAAAGCAGCTTGCAAGTAGCCGCTAAACATTGAGGCAATACCACTGGTTTGCTCAAATATAGCCATTCTCTTGGTCAACTCTCGAGGTCCATACCATCCTCCAAGAAGGGCTGCATAGCCTGGGAATGCGCATGCTTCAAGGAGTCCTGTGAAGAAGCGAAGTCCATACAGCTACGGAACTATCGTCAGTTGAACTATTCGCTTGGTGTTTGAACTTGGCACATATAATAATGACATACTGTTTCGACATTCTTGGCGGCTGCCATAGCCATAACCAACACTGACCACAATACTTCACATGTCGGGATCCAAATTGAGGGCCGGATGTACTTGAGCTGGATCATTTGTGTCGGGACCGTTCCGATTAGGTAACCAATATTGAAGTAACTGTTGAGCAAATTTCGCTCATTGCCAAAGAGTTTCAACTAATTTGGTAAGCATGTTAGTTATCACCTTCTTGGTATACTTTTTGAATCAGGCTGACTCACATCCTCTTTCATTCCGCTAACGAATGCATTGCCTCGGAAGAGGTTAGCGATGCATACTGACTTGGTTAAATTTGATACATACTGATGTTTGTCTGGTCCAGATACTTGATGAAGTATCCTAGGCATATGTAGGAACTGGATACCTCTGTGAGCTACAGACTGATCGCCTGTGCAGACGTACTTACAACAGATAGGTATCGAGCTTCTGGATATATCTTCTATCTCGAGGATCACCATCCACCGAATCCCAAAAGAAGCCAAGGAGCTTCCTCCAAATCGGTCGCTTTCGTTGTGACTGCTCGGTCGCTTCTATTGGTAACGGAACGGCGAAATCATCGTCGGTTGACGAAGTCGTATGCCCAACGGCAATTTGTGACGTATCTTTGGTGGTGGCCATTACAAATGAACAAAGCCAATAATTTTGAGGAAGCAATATCGAGTATTGGACTGTATCCGGAAATTTTGGTTGTCTCCGTATATATTCAAATGGAACCTGTAGCATCTTGATGTTTCATTGCGCCATCGCCATCGTCCGCATGTATCACGAAACACCTAGTTATAAGGAAGCATGTATCCGATGCGATAACCTTGGAAAGTAGGCGAATCAAAGACACCATGATACGCTCGTCATCTCGGGAATACATTGCGAAGAACCGGGGATAGCTGATAAGATCGGGCAATTAGGGTCATGTTAGTAGCTGTCGCATCAGCTGCATAGACGATGTCGCAATAAGCTCGTGGGGTTGGGTGCATTATCTGCTTATGATCATCGCTGCATCCCCGCTCCAAATTACCAAGCATGGAACAGTTACTCGAAAATATGAGATTTATAAAAGCTAGGCGAAGTACGGCAATAGGACTGGACTCACCGTGGCCATTGGAGATAGAATCGGATAACACAATCAGCAGACATGGCCACAGAAACTACCACCACGATCACCACTAGTGATGAGTCAATCACTCAAGTGAAGTATGACACCTCAATCAACTATCAAGAACAGCAGGTTTGTGAACCACAATGATGAGCGTGTTATTAGCGCATCGTGTTAATAGATGTAACCATGCTAGTACAAATACTCTCACTATCTTCCCCATTCTCAGCCAGGATTGCAGCCTCCCCTGGAAGAGTTCAAGCATGACGACCCTGGACTACGAGCAGACCCTACCAAAGCTTCCCTGCTAGGTGCTTCTGGAGCAGTGTTTGAAGAGATTACCCCTGCCATTGGCACCCAGGTTCGTGGTCTTCAGCTGAGCGCTCTCGACTCGAAGCAAAAAGACGAACTTGCTCTTCTCGCAGCCGAAAGAGGCGTTGTCGTATTTTACGACCAAGACTTTGCCGATATTGGTTTCGAGAAGCAGAAGGAGTTTGGTGCTCACTTTGGCAAGTTGCATGTTCATCAGCATGGAGGTCAGGTTAAGGGTTACCCTGAGCTCTTGCCCGTTTACCGAGATTTTACGTGAGTAATGGTGTCGACTTCAGTCAACTGGACGAGAATGCTTCTGACACTTCTTACTAGGGCTGGAGCTGTAGATAATGAGATCAAGAACAATGTAAGCAGCATCAAGTGGCATACCGATATGTCATACGAGATGTAGGTTTCTTCATCCTAAGTCACTGTTTGCATCAATTGGGCTAACTTTGTCGGAAGCAACGGCATGGGCCTCACTACTTTTTTGGCCCTGGATGTTCCCAAGTCCGGAGGCGATACACTGTATCTGTCAACAGTAGCGGCATATGAGGCACTATCACCACTTTACCGTGAGAAACTCCACGGCCTTGAAGCGACGCATTCTGGCTTTGAGCAAGCTAAAGTAGCCGATCACAAAGAGCGTTACATTCGCGAGCCAATCGAAACCATCCACCCAGTCGTTCGCACTCATCCCGTAAGCCATATTCCGCAGATATGGACGCTCATAACGATCGATCCGCTCACCTTTGATGATTTAGGTAACGAAGTCAAAGTCCCTATACGTCAACCGACTATACACAAGACGGATTCAAGGCTTGAAGGAAGAAGAAAGTGGTATGTCCTTACAATTTAATCGGATAACACGAAAAGGTACTTACTCCTCATAGCTAATACTCTTAACTTCCTCTACAACCACATCGAACATGGACAGGATTGGCATATCCGGGTCCATTGGAAACCGGGCACAGTGGTTGTTTACGACAATCGCATTACACAACAGTAAGTTTAATAGCTCCTACTAAGTATTGGAATAAAGAATGACCTTTGCCACCAACAGTTCCGCACTCCGGGACTTTCAGGTAAAGGAGGGTCAAACGCGCCGCCATATGTTACGCATCACTCCACAGGCGGAACGTCCATATTTCGACCCTGACGCTTAAGTCATAGCCAGACGTTGAATCAGACTTAGTGTCCCAAATGAGTAAATTTGACATTTGATACGTGCTGCCAGGAGATGGCAGCCAAGTACAGAAAAATGCAGATAGTCACATCTAGTAATCTGTTGTAACAGCTATAAATGAAAGCCTTGTGAAGACCCAAAACTCAAGAAAACATATTCCAAGTGATCATGAGGAACTGCATCGTTGCAGTTGATTCCATTTCTCACAGGTATTGATGTTAAACAAACTTGGTTTTTGACTATTGCAATGATGCACCCTAAAAGAGTCAAAATAAGTCTTTCAAAGAAACATGAATTGTAGTGTCTTGGATATTATCTAGTATATTTCACCTCCTATACCAGCTGAAACTCCAACCATGCTAAACCGACTTGCTTTCTATTTATCTATTTTTACAATTTCTTTTTTTACCAGGACAGATCCTTGGCTATTTTTCCACACGAGAGACCAGAGCAAGAAGAAAACAGACTCTCATCTTGTTCAGCCTGAGTAGCCGACTTATCAAGAATCTGCTGTGCGGGTCGAATCTCCCGTCCGGCGACACCCTCAAGCTTGCGATGATGCTCAACTAGTTGATAAACTTGGTTCTGGAAGTGAAGAGGAGTCTGATCAACCAAGACACCCGCTCGGAGGTTCTTCTCCGATGGGCTTGAGAGGGCTTCGGCCTCGCTGGCGTTTCGCTCGAGGATCTCATCGATTTTCTTGAAATCATCTTCGCTTGCACTCTTATGTCTGTAGACTTCATACTGGAGCTGTGACTTTGTGGCTGATGTGGGGACACATCGCATGAGGAAGAAGAAGTGGGGTCTGGGCTGGTTAGTTATAATTCTTTGTTTGGTAGTTTAGATGATAAGCTTACGTGATAGTCATGGAAGCGTTGGGAAAGTAAAAGTCGCTGACGACAGAAGTACCCTTCTCATTGCGCTCGGTAGCATTGTTGAGGTTATCGGCGTTTCTGCTCGCGCTGTACTTGTCGGCCAAAGCCTTCCAGTTGAAGTTGCTGGTGTCCTGCTTAACATGGTCGAACTGGTAGTCGTCAAGGTTGAAAGATCCATTTCGGGTCGATGTGCTCTCATTCCAGGCAATCTCAGGCTGAGCCTTGGCATCCATGTTGACCCAGACAAAACCCTTGTCATCGACGTGAAGGTGGAGAGGGAACAGGCCGTTCTTAGACCGGTCAAATCCTGGGAGATCTTGGTAAAGAGGAGCCTTGGCAAGCTGTCCATTCAGACCATAAGACCATCCGTGATATTTGCAGGACAAGACGCTGTTCTGGCCATTGTCCTTGGTGACGACCGGGAATGCTCTGTGTCGGCAGATGTTGTGGAAACCACGAATAGCACCCTCAGCATTTCGGATGAGGAAGAAATCGAAGCCAGCTTCAGCGTAGCGGATCCAAGCACCAGTCTGGTTGAACCGTGACTTGTGAGTGAGCAAAATCCATTTCTTTGAGAAGATGGCTCTTCGTTCGAGTTCATAAATGTCGTCAGACTTGTACCATGTTGAGGGCAGAGGTTGTGTGAGTGGTGCGGCGGCGGGGATGGCTCTTGAGATAAGGTTCTCTTTTACTTGTGGCTTGAGCGATTTCTTTGCGATAAAAGCGATAGCCAAAGCTATGACTGCAAAAATGACGGCACCAAGACCCAACATGTTGACGATGGACTGATTTCCTGGTTCTGCTGGGGTAGTTTCTTAGTGGATTGACGATTATCTTGTCTGGGCTGTTCCAGGGGACAACCTAATCTATATATTTCTATGTGTGTCACTGATTTGGCCAGCTGACCCTGTTCACAAGCCAAACGCCACTCACGTCCATCACTATGATAGAACTGATAGTCGAGATAGTCGGACAACCCGCTATGCTACCGGTCATGTGATCGGCGATAAGGGATCAAACTCTAGTTTAGGCCTCAAATAGCAACAAGCGGATTGGATACCCCTCATGTGGACCGTGGACCATGGAGTTACTCCCGCCCTCTATCGGTTCTATACCGTCCACCCCGGGTCACATCCCCTCTCGAGATAGGTGACGTGCATTCTTTATCCGGCCCGCCTTGACTCAAGGTGGTAACGACGCATCAGCTGGTTGAAGCCATCCGCGGTAGTTGTATTACAATTTCCTATCATGTTCTAGGTTATCTCCCCCGCATTACATGCCTCCGCATTTCGCTCACACACTTTGTTGTTTGATACCGGACTCTCGTGTCCGTGCCCGACCTTGGGTCCCCGTATCGTGACGCAACCTTGATCGGCATCGGTAAATCGCAGCCGGTTGCGGAGTCACCAGCCATCTTCCTATCAAACAATGGCAATCATCCCGTCTGGTTCTCCGACCTTCCATTTTCTTTCTAGATAACGAATTTGACATTCAATGATCTCTTTTTCTATGCATTGGCCTGTTCACTAAGGTATTGGGTTGCTCACGCCTGCGTGAAGCCCATGTTCTGGAATATGATCTTATCTTACTCCGCAAACCTGTCAAAGAATAAGCTTTACCCATGCCGCCTTATCTTGATTGGCGAAATTCTTTCCTTATCGCGCTAGTTGAGACCATCAAAAGGTTTCTAGAAATAACCCTGGGAGCGTCGTTTGCCAGGCACCTTAGCCAAAGATTGGTGATGGGAACATTGAATTGTATCACCAAATTGTATCAGAGCATTGTGCTTGAACAGGACAAACACCTGCGATGCATGCTCATGTTCTTGGGTACGAGCTGTTGGTTGCAAGTGCTTGTCACAGTACACTGAGGTTACTTGACCATGAGAAACCCGCACGAACTTGACATACATGATCGAAAGCTCGATGGCGTGCACTATATCGCTACTTTTGCAGTCATGAGTTGATATTCATGTCAGCCATACTACAGCCTATAAATTCCGACACGCCTCAATTGTGCGCCTCGCCTTCACCCCGCCCTCACTAGTTTCAAAGGCATGTCCTGAGGTTCATCAAACTTCTGTAACATTTCAACCAAGTTTGCCCATCAACGACTGACTCATAGATTTTGGTCAATATTATTCCAGCCAAAATGTATAGGCCACGACTCTGGAGCGAATACACTCATCTACATTCGAGAAAGGCCCAGTACAGCAACTGTTAGATAAGTCAGAAGAGCAGCTAGGCTCAGTGCAAAAATTGACAAGACGCCTTTCAAAGCGAGTCGTAAGCCCCGAATAGCCCGCTGCACGATCGACGGAGTAGTTTCGTGACATCCATGGTCATGAGTAAGACCGCCCTCGAGGGAGGCTAGCTTTTTCACCAAACCCGTCTGCCACTCCTCGTCAGTATTGTCGTTACCTAAGCTAACCAGGCTCTCAGGCCCGCATGTGTCTGGCAAAGCAAATCGCTCATCGACATCTGCACTACTGGGTGTGCAATGCTTGTCCAACGCCAAGACTTCGTTTGTAAGAAAGCTGGCGACGCCATCCTCCCATCGCGTCTTGGAAGCGTAGAAGTTGATGAATTTTATGCACTTTTCAATAGCAACCCGCCCGCCGATGATGTCGTTGAATGTGTCAAAGCACCAAGGTTCGCGACTCTGCCATGATCTGTCATAATGTTCATGACGATTAGACTGGCCTGCGTAGGTGTGGAAGGTAATGATAGGCCCAAGCTGAGCATATGTTCCGTACTTGAATTGGGCAAATGCTACACTGATGATTAGTTTTGCTTGTTATTACTAGAACCTGCAACTTACACTTCTCATCTCGACGATTGAGGTCCTGGGGGTTGCGGAGACGGCGTAGGGTATGTCCCACAGCATAGGAATCCTGGATCAAATGCAAGCAAGATCCGAGGGCCCGCTTGGGGATTTCGGCCCACGGGTATGCGGTTGTCTCTCCGAGCAGCAAGTCCCGTAGGCTTTTACCACCATTTGGTTGAGAGTGATTGTGGAAGTATTTCGGGAACCTTTGGTCCAGCCGATCATTCTCATGAAAATGCTCAATCGCAAGCTTGTACATGACTTCCAGCCAAACCATTGCCCGACCCTTCGTGATGTTTGGGTCTTCTCCGTGACCAGAGGCCATGCCATGAAGGAATTGAAGGTCCCCGAAATGACTTCGCTGTGTCATACAGGTAGAAGAACCAAACTCAAACGCTGTAAAAAAGTCAAAGCCCCGACCATAGTCACTGTTGCTGTCCTGCGCGTCCTTGAACAGGAGGCAGGAAGGATCATCGTTCCAGATCAAACCGCGAATGAATTCCCACTGATCTGGATCTAGGTTATTGTAATCAGTTCCTTCCGGGAAATGAAGGTCAGACGCGATGAATGCAGAGATAGCCATGTCTTCGTGAACAGGGTGTTTGTGGAAAGATGGAGGGCCGCCATCGAAACCGAGATCATAAGCTGCACGAAGCTTACCATCGGAAACATTGCGAGGTGCATTTGAGACAGTTTTCCGTTGCTCAGCATTAACCCCGGGTCGGAGATTGGCATCTCCGTCGGAGGCAAGAGCAACGTTCGCCTCGTGGATTTCAACATGGCCTGGCCGACAGATTGTTATCCTGTTTGCTTCGGAGGAGGAGAAAAGTTCTGTAAAATCAACTTACCAGTAAAGGGCGACAGTACTTCCAAGGCTAACTGGTTTCAGCCTGGAACTCGGGGTAACTGTGACATAGGGCAAGGCCATGACTTGCCGAAGCTTTAAAGTTGGAATGGTACGGCCCCTCAATGTGGCCTCCCTGCATTCCAGGCCCAATGTTTCGCTTTTGGTTCCAGTTTTTCTAACGCCTGATCGCGACTGCGCGTGTGTCTATAGCCTAAATCACCAGCACTAAGCAATGGTGGCTGGATGTGATACGCGTCACTACGATACTAACACCTTGTTCTCAGATTCAGCTACACAGAAAGGCGCCACCCTGACTAAATCGAGCGGAAGTCCAAAAGCACTGGTATGATATGAGTATGCAATCTGCTTGATCAGTCTGCATCAGTGGAAACTACGCACTTGAACACTGTCAATAGCTTTAGACTTTGTGTAGTAATCAGATCGACCAATCGTCTATTATAGGGTTTGGTCGCGGTCATCTAAAGTAGATGCGAGTGGCCGTTGGCATCCAGCCCAGCACATACAGTCGAGACGCCTATTTCTAAACTGATCCATGTGTATGCCTCTATCATTCCCTTAGTATTGGGCTTTCTAGTCTAGCCATCATGTAACCACTTCTAAATTAACCAAAAAGTTATATCTATGAGTTACCTGTGCCTCCCATGTTTCGGACTAAGTTGCCAAACCGGTCGAGGTTACACCTTAGTGGAACTGCTTCTGGGTGCTCAGATCAGCCAGCCACTCCACAACCTTAGGAGCTGAATGGCAGCACTAACCCCGCCCTTAATACGGAAAAGAATATCGGGCAAACCATGGAGGAATGGAGGCAACAGGACCTATTACCCATGCATGGGAGGAAAGCTCCAAGAAATATTACCTAGAAAGAATCAAGAAGAACCTTGCCCGCTCTGTCTCCAACACCATTTACTCCGAGTGTAGTACTCAGCCTGTCTGTGGTACAAGGCTCTATACGGGAATGGATAATCAAATAATTGATTTAAAGGTCTCATGGGCGGTTTGTAAGCTTGTATCTCAAGGCAAGACATTGGGCTCACAACAGTTTAGTTTCAAGTCAATCCTTGTTAATTGATATCCTTTGATGGAATCACAATTACTACGGAATCAGCTGTAGAATCCTTAGACATAGGTATTAATTCCAAATTTCATTTCTCATCAGGTCCATGCCCCAATAGTGCCGCAACTCTGGTATCGAGTAAGTTGGCAGCACTCGCAGCCGGATCTATTCTCCCAAGCTTCCCAGTACATCAACTTTACGACTAACGTAACAATTTAGGCTATCATTATCAGGCTTCCATCTGGCAACATGGCTGGTCTCTTCAAACTTTTGTACATAGTATTTCCACAATTTAAGGATGATCATATGCTCATACGTTTCCATGACAGGTTGGACGGGTTTGGGCGCCGAAGCCTCAGACACCGGCGTATCGCATTTCCACTGCCATAATGTAGATCGTTGCTGATGCGAGATTTAGCTTTCTTTGATGATATTGTACAGGGACTCCGTTGCCCTCCGTCATCCTACCGATTTCACCCTATCCCAAGCCTCAAGACCGACAATCGAATTCCTCATTTTTATAAGTGACTGCTTCTTTTACCAGCGTACAATAAAGCTTGATTTACTTGGGCGAAATATATGTATATATATAAGAACCTTACTTAATATCTCTTCGAGATAGATCAAGGCCACACAGCTAAAAGACATACTATTATTGTTTTTTACACAATAAGGTATCATGTTGAGCGAAATATAGGCTTCCTTATTTTATAGTCTTGTATTAATACTTAGGCGCTTAATGTTCAATCTACTCCCCCCAACCCCAGGACCAGAACAGTGCCAGCAAAATCCCAGACCGAGATTGGCCGAGCAGGGGAACACTGTTCTGACGCTCACTTGCTGCAAAAGAAGCATCGCATGAATATAAATTCAACAATTAAAGGCTCCGGGAAACCTCATTCACATGGTCAGTTCTGCGTTATAATTGCTCGTCACGGAACAGCCACACTGACATAAGTGCCAGGGCAGACCGTCGAGATATCGGCTCCAGGCGCGTTTAGCGCCAACATGGCGCCCCTGAAGTGACAAAGCTGTCATGAGCGAGCGGGTTTGGCCAGTTCTAAGTCTTCCAGTCTCGTTCAATATATCTGCTTGCCGATTACGTTGCCTTGAGGTGAGTACCGGGCAACAACATACCAGGTTACCCGAGTGGTGGACCCAGAAACAGTGGTATTCTTAACAGCAGCTATGCCAATACTTTTAGTATCTCTCCATACGATTTGAGCTAGATTTAAAAGTCAGATCAAGTAACATGAAGTTATGATTAGAAACCTACTGTAATTGGCAACCCCTTGCGACGCGACCTTTTTAGTGAAGATATTTCCGGGTGCAGGCTTGAACTGTTCTCGCTCTTTCACCCTATTTAAGCGCGTTAGCAATATTGCAAGTCACAGTATTTGGTCTCCAGTGGGGAGAACTTGCCAGGCCATGTTAGCTTCTATCATTGGACTGAATCCCCACATTGGATTCGTTGCCGGGATAGTGTAACTTCAAACGAATTATTATAAATTTCACATAATATGAGTAATGTACTTACTTAAAGCTAAAGATATTCTCACCCATACCACGTCGTTGAGTCTGATTAGAGTGTATCGCTTGATTGATTGAGGCTAGATGCTGCGCCCATTTCATGGCACCATCCTCAAGACTGGTATTCCAAACAAGTTCCGGGATATTCAACCGGCCACGAATCTTCCTGTTTTGTGTCATAAATGCATTCTGTTGTTCCACAGTCAAAGCCCTCGCAACTAAGGTGCCGGTGCTGTCAGTTCCAATAGAGATATCGGTTCCCTTGGTAGGAACTGCCACTGCCCCAGAAGTGAGATGGAGACCAAGCAGAATGAGATAGGAGTTGAAGAAGGCTAAGAGCAGCATATTGGCTGATCATAGACCAGAACAATATATATAGGTTGAAACGCGTTGAGAAATGGATGGCTTGCTTGGAGAGTCACAATGCAAAAGGTTGCTGCAGGCCCTCGTCTTTATAAGTTTCGAACTAAACATTCCTTCATAACAACCTGAATCGATAGACTTTATGTTCATGCTCTCAGGAGCGCCACATTAGAGTTATTGACAAGATAATTTATAGCTTGGAATTCGAGCTAGCCACATTCGACCCATGACCCCCCATTCCGGAGTTTTGGCGAAGCCACTCAACATTTGATACCCAAAAGCAAGAGCCTAGAACCTTTAATGCTCAGGTTCAGCCATCCCGAAAAACGCCCAGGCGACGGCGTAAGAGTGATAACTACACTGTGAACCATTGATCTCCCCAACATTTGAAACTGAAGGGCTGATATCAAAGTTGCGGAGTACGATGTTGCATTGTCGTAAAGTGCGCATTAATAGATATTAGCAAAGAGTCTTGAAGAAGAGCTCTGCACTCTAACTGCGATAATATATTAATCGCAGTAGAAGAAGGTTCGCCGCTATAGTTTGTTCCCTGAAACAACATAATCCTAGGAGCTGAAAGCCATAAGAATTATTAGCCACAGGAGAGTTAAAAGAAGAGTCGCTACTTGGTACCTGCAACATTCACCCTAATTGGAGCGGAGACGGTTTGGTGGCTGTAGACTGAATTTGTTTGATTGGCTGATTGCTGTGGTTGTGGCCGCATTCTAGGCCAGAGCCACTTTCACGATAATAAGGCCCAGACCAGCCTTGTATCAAAGCCCTTTTGAGTTGCCTGGCTTATTATCTTGATACACTTCTAAAGAATACCAGCAAGGATTCTCGCCTTGGTTGTTCTAATAAGGCAACGGCATTAGAGACCCCAGTTAAGAAATATGCCAGACTAGATTATTATTAGGGTTTAGTTGCGCTTGGGTACTTTTGCTTATACTGTATAGATTATTTAACTCTCTAAGCTATATATACTTGTTTCTAAGGCCTAATATTCTTATATTTAAGAAGTTATTAGTTTTAAGTGGCTCTTTATTTTCTTAGTAGTAAGAATTTAATATTATTAAGGAATTCTCTAGTTAGGGGTTTTATATAAGATCTTTAAGTTTACAATATATTTAAT